>CAUYRH010080223.1:0-18644 GCA_963574655.1 Perodicticus potto | reverse complement strand
TTTTGCTGTATCCCATAGGTTTTGGTAATTTGTGTCTTCATTGTTATTATACTCAAGAAAGTTAATGATTTCCTTTTTTTATTTCTTCCTGCACCCAACTGTCATTCAGCATAAGGTTGTTTAACTTCCATGCCTTTGTGTGAGGTTGAGCGTTTTTGTTGGAGTTGAGTTCCATTTTTAGTGCCTTGTGGTCTGAAAAGATGCTGGGTAGAATTTCAATCCTTTTGATCCTGCTGAGATTTGTTTGGTGTCCTAGGATATGATCAATTTTGGAGAATGTTACATGGGATGATGAGAAGAATGTATATTCTATATCTTTGGGATGGAGTGTATCAAGAACAGTTGTTCTAAGGTCTTATTTAAATCTCTAATATCTTTGTTCAATTTCTGTTTTGAGGATCTGTCCAGCCCTGAGAAAGGGGTGTTGAAGTCACCTATTATTTTGGTGTTATAGGATATCATATTGCTCAGACTAAGCAAGGTCTGTTTCAAGAATCTAGGAGCATTTAAATTGCATGCATAAATATTTAGAATTGAAATCAATATTTAGAATTGACATCAATTCTTTTAAATTAAAAAAAGGAGTATAAAATAGTGAGACAAAAAAGATAAAGTAAGATCCTGAAAATAAGGAAAATTGTATCAATAATTACAATAAATTTAAGTCATTTAAAGTATCACTTCAAAAGACTTTTATTATTTAATTAAAATATATATCTAGCTCACAAAATATTCACTGCTAATAGGAGACAATTGTTAATACAACATAAGGACATAGAATGAAATAAACATAAAGAAATGGCAAAAACTTATATATGTGTAAAACCATAGTAAATTTAAAAAAGATAGAATAGGATGTACTTGACAAATTCTAATAAAAATCAAAAGCTCAGTAGCTATAATAGAATCATAAAAAATATAGCCTTTAACACTAAAAGCATTACTGGGATTAAGAGGGTAACATCACGGGTAAAAGGTCCAATTTACCAGAATGACATTCTAATTCTTAACTTACATGTAGTTACTAAACTTGTTGAGATGATAGATGTGTTCATTTGTTACATGACAGTAAGCATTTTCCTATGTATATGTATCTTATCACATCACATTGCATAACTTAAATGTAAATAATAAAATTTATTTCAGTGGAATTTTTTAATTGTCTCAAAATATATAAAATCAAAACTTGATAAAGTAAAACTGCTAAATATGTTATTTTCTCAAAGTCTAGCATATTAAATTGATTGAGATATAGCAAGAATGTAGATTATTTAAAAAATCAAATAAAATATTATTTAGGAAATATCTGTTAATTCTTCCACTCAACAATTAAAGGACACACATATTTGTCAGACACAAATACATTTGTAAAAGTTGACCATGTAATATACCATAAAGAACTATGGTAGTTTTAAACCATGCCTACAAGTAATTTGACACACTTTCCATGGATATGTGTCATATCTCCTTTGATCTGGGAGCAGTTATATTTGTTTTGAACAATTGGAATACAATGGAAATGACTCTGTATGACTTTCAGGAATAAATTATGAAATGGTATGCCAATTCTGCCTCATTTGCTCTTGGATTACTGAGCCTCAAGATGAGAAGTCCACCTACCCTTAGGTCACCAAGTTAATAGCATACGTTAGCCCTCTGGTCAAATGCCCCAAATGAGTCCTGCTTTTCAATCATCCTTGCCAAAGTATCAGATACACGAGTGAAATCATCTAGACCAGCCCAACTGTTGATGCCACATGGAACAAAAGAATTATCCAGATAAACTCTACCTAAAGTTCTGACTCATTAAATGACAATATATTAAAATAGCTTTTTATACCTTAGCAGGTAACACAAACAACAAGTCTTTAAAAATTTATTAACATGAGAATAACATGGGTGGCACCTGTGGCCCAGTGAGTAGACGCCAGCCCTGTATACCAAGGGTGGCAGGTTTGGACCCACCCCAGCCAAAATGCAACCAATAATAGCCAGGCATTGTGGTGGGTACCTGTAGTCCCAGCTTCTCAGGAGGCTGAGGCAAGAGAATCACCTAAACCCCAGAGCTGGAGGTTGCTGTGAGCTGTGACACTACAGCACTCTACCTAGGGCAACAGAGTGAGACTCTGTCTCTAAAAAATAAATAAATAAATAATAAAAAAATAAAATGAGAATAACATGGTTTCTCTCACCTTTTCTCCTTCATAAGGGACCCAATTCCAACTCTCTTTGGAAGTGCTCTAAATTTTCTCTTTGTTCTTCCTAAATAAAATCTCTCTTTTTTGTCCTGAAAAACAAAAAAAGAAAAGGAGAGAATAATATAAGCCACATTCTCTGATCTCAGTACAATCAAGCTTGAAGTCAATAACAACAACAAAAAAAAACCTTGAAAATTTTCTTATGTTTAGACAATCAAAACTACATAACTCATGGAGAAAATAAAAAATCAAAGAAAAAATTTTAAAATGCTTATTACTGTTAATTAATCAAAATTCTTCATATGAAATCTTATTGAATAAGTAAAAAGTGATAATTTGAGGAAAATGTGTAGTCTTAGAATTAGAAAAGAAGAAAAATTAAAAATGTTGAACAAATTATCTAACAATTAACATAAAACAACATTCTGTAATGATAAATACAGATAATTTTTATTTTTCGTTTAAAGTTCATAAATAGAAACAAAAAGAATTAGTAAAGAAATTTTAGAATAAACCCAAAGACTTGCTATGCTTGGCTTAAAACACTTTGCAAACATGTAGGAGATATGTAGCCTTAATCACATAACCTACACAACTCTCATTCTCATGCAGGATTAGTCATCTTCAACCAATGAGTTCCTATTTTCATAAAATCTCGACAATGTTTTTTTTATTATTAAATCATAGCTGTGTACATTAATGTAATTATGGGGTACAATGTGCTGGTTTTATATACAATTTGAAATACTTTCATAAAACTGGTTAACACAGCCTTCGCTGCATTTTCTTATTTATTGTGTTTTATGACTTAAGGATTTGTTTCAGGTTACTGAGAGTGAACTGGGCCAGTTAGACCACATTAGCCATTGAACTAATGTTGAGTCTAAGTTAAGAGTCCCTGGTAAAATTCTATGGTCATATAAAATGCTGCTGCCTAATAAGGTTTACCTCCGTGGCATTACTTTTTGTTTTTTTACTACTATCTTCTCATTTGTGTATTTCTCATTGCACAGCTATCTTCTGCTGCTTTAGATCTTTCCAAGAATCTGTAATACTTTTGTTAAGGCTACAATGATGTACTAATACCTGACATCGACACTCACCTAGTAAATTTTTCCTGATTCGTACATAAAATAAAAATGTAAAAGATAATATTCTTCACGTTTTTATGTATCCTGTCATATATTTACATACCATATGTATTTACAAACCATCTCCAAGAAACATGAATAAATCAATAAATACACAATTCAATATTCTTTACCATATTCTCTATTATCTGAAGTATAGCAGTCTGGAGTAAAGATACATTTTCACCACAACAGTACCCCTTCTCTGTATACTGAACAGTTTTTCACCTCAAATAACAATTCAGCACATCTTTCCCTTTGGCGTTGTCCAAGAACAATGGTGTGCCTTCTTAAATTCTTCTCTGTTCTTCGTAAGCGCAAACTCCATTTTCCTCAATTATTTAATGAGCTGGAGGTAAGATCTCCAAAGGAACTTCTGCTTTAATAAGTAATAGCTGATGATTAAAAAATAGATTGGTGGTATAATTGTCAAGAGCTTCCTGTGATAGATGTTATGTTATAAAATAATTTTATTGTCATTTTTTGTATGTTTAAAGATGACCAGTTACTAATAATTTTAATATTGAACTTTCCATCTCATCGACAAGACAGGAATTTGTTTCATGATTACTTTACTCTTATTGTACAAAATATCTATTTTCCCCATCAGTCGGGATAACCTGTAATTGCCACCTTGATCAGCACTATGTCCTGCTCCTGAACCAACTCGTGATAATGACATCTGTGATTATTGAGCGCTTGCATGATGCCAAGTCATACTCAGATTTTACATATGCTAGCTCATGTATTCCCTATGAAGTGGGTGCTATTTTTATCCCATTTTACAATAAAGGAACTGAGGCACAGAAAATTTAAGTCATTTGTACAGGGTTATAGTTAGTAAGTGCTAGGGCATGGAGTAAAATAAAGAGGCCAATCTTTTATGTACTCTATTATGTTTGAATGAGAAAAAAGAAAGAGTTTCAAAGTCATACAGTGATGGTTGTTGCAGCAGGTGGTGCAAACATGGAAAGGGTTGGTCAGGAACATTTAGATTCTTTTCCTCCTCTTTTTTCCCCACAATCTCCCTGTTTCTTTGTTTCCTTGTATGGTTCAAATGCTGAAAGTGAAGCCAAAGATTCCTTCTGAGGTGGAATCTGTAATATTTAGACAATCTGGACTACATTCATATGAACTCATTATGAGATCCTTCAACCAAAAGCCCCCTTTGTCATTTTCCATGAGATTATCTCTGCTTTTTATTTAAGTCGTCAATTTTGCAGGCCTGTCTGCTGTTCTAGACAAAAGGAGAGAGACAAAGAAAATAAAAACCATGGATGGCTTCTACTTGTTAAAAGGTAGAAAACAATTGGTTACTCACAGTACGTATGCAGGGAAGAAATGAAAATGAAAAAGGTTCTCAAAGCAATGTTAAAATGGATAAAAATGATCACATTGTCAGCAAAGCACAACCACAGGAAAGAAATGTTAGATTAATTTATTTTCATAGTAAAATAGCAATATTAATGGAAGGTCTTCTGGACAGCAGAGTTTAGAACCGGCTTTAAAGGTGTGGCAGGGAATTGCTTGTGCACCTGCCATCTGTTTCTCTACAGATCCGAAGCTCTGTTGTTGGCAACAGGTTGCTAGTCTTCTGACAATTGTAATGACAGGATTATCTCCAGTGCGTGATGCACAATGGGCTCTTTAAAGTGCAATGCTTCATGATCTCATTACTCTATATCACTTTCCTATGCCACATTGCCTGAGTACTTCATCGGTTACACATTTTTTGTGACATGGAAAACACAGCTCTGCTTTCTGGAATGACAGTTGTTACAAACATGCTCCATCTCTAAAACCTTTAAAATATGGAGTATTCCTTCAGTGCAAAGCAGAGAAGTACAAGTGTCATTCATCTTCTACCCCTGCTCACCAAACTCTCTTGAAGAAAATTATTTCATTTTGGACTTTCTCAGGAAGAAACTAAAATTCTTAGATCCCAAGAGCCTTAGGGGATAGTAGTGAGAACCTATAAGCAAAGAGCTCAGCAAAAAGAGAATAAAAGCATAAGAAAGGGAGAAGAATTAGTAATGAAAAGAGGCAGGAAAGAGGGCAGGAAAGGGCTTACGTCAAAAGTTCAAGGCAGAACCCTGCATGCCAAATTTTCTAAACTGTAAGAATTTTATAAACTTTATTTCCTTCAGCAATTCCTTGTATTTAATGTGTCAAAGAAAATACAGCTCCTTTTCAGCCTCCCCAGTTCTGCTCAACTTTCGACTGAACCTTTTACAAAGTAAAAGGCAAGCTCTGTGTTGAATGCTGGTGTTCAGAACAGATGGTTTCTCAGGCTTTGATTTGGGAAGGAGGGATCATCTGGCCCCTGGCCTCGCAGATCGAGTTCCGTGCAGCAGCTCCATCCTTTCACTTTGCAGCGTTGGGAGGACAAATGCTTTCCCTTCCCTTTGCTGTTCAGTTTTTGTTTCTTCTGAACTCTCAAGAGGGGGCTCATGGGAAAATATGCAAAAATAAATGGACTTATCTTTTCAGAAATATAGATCCACTTTGTGCTTGATTTATGACTTTCTAATCTCTCTTTCTCTCTCTCTCTCTCTCTCTCTCTGTCCCCTCTCGCCACCCCCCAACACTCTTGTCTAAATAAATCACTTAGAAGCCACATGATTTCTCATGTTTTCCTGCTGGAAATGTACAAGGAAAATGATGTTCTGTCATTTTCATACCTTTACAGGCAGAGTCAAGCAATCCTTATTTTACCAAGAGCTTTTCCGAAGCAAGAACAGCCAATGGTACTGTGTCTGCTTTCCTAAATCCCTCACATTTCCACTGTATCTGCTCTCACGATCACTAAGCTAAAAGAACCATAAAACACTCTTTGGACCATACATGAGCGTTTTCCTATACCCAGTTGCTACCCTGATATTTTATCTGACTCTATAGTTGACACAAAGACATCATTCTTCTTTCAATAACTGCCTTTGTTTCATGTTTCATCCCTAAGAGACAGATGTGCTATATTTCCATAATTTGGTGAGGAGGTAGAAACTAGGAGTTCTTTAAAAACATTTTGAAATAGGATGGAGCTTAGCATTGCAGCCGGGCCTATATCTTCCTCAAAGTTGTATCTTATGTTTCAGAATAGTTTGGCTGTTATTAAATCATCATTTGATGAGGACATAAATGATGAATTAGAAAATGAAGATGACAATTTGGGGTAATTAGTACTCTCTTTAAATTGGCAAGATTAATGGGAACAGCCTTAACATCAAGTAATGAATTAGTGACAACGGCTTGTGCTTTGGTATAATAAGCTTTATATTTACTGTAAAATTAAGGAAAACTTTGTGTGTGTATATTTATATAGACTCACGGAGTTGCAAACAACGTTAGAGATGATCTACTATCATCTTTTTTATAGGGCCACAACATGAAAGACTGCCAATTCACTTGTTTCTGTGCTTTACCTCAAAGTTGTAGAAAATCTCACAGTTTCTTACTACATTACTTTTTTCTGTAGAATATTATAAAGATAATTGCAAAAGATATTTAAAATTTCCCTAAGTCAACTTCTGGGAGTAGGAAGAAGGAAATATGACACTTCAATTGTTTTTGTGTGTGTGTGTTTTGGCTGGGGCTGGGTTTGAACCCACCACCTCTGGCATTTGGGGCTGGCACCCTACTCCTTTGAGTAACAGGTGCCGCCCCAACACTTTAAAATTTTTGCAAGATTTTTATGCAATTAGTGATACGGCACAACTTGATATCCCAACATGTTCATATAAAGACAGACAATTTTATTTACTTTTTCAGCTATGCCAGAAGAGAGAGAAAGACAAATGAACATATACTAAGTGCTTGCTATAATACTATACAAAGTAACCTAGAAATAATCTCATTTTATCTTTATGCCAACTCAGTAATTTTAAGTATTTCACCCAATTCCAAGAAGACAAAATGAATCTGGAAGAAGCCAGTCAAGCTTAAAAGTGGTATCACTAAAATTTAAAATCAGATTTTCTCCCTGGCCCTAAAATCTATATTCTTTTTTTCATGGTATATGAGGAATTCTGGAGAAAAACCTGCTCCTAACAAAAGCAAATATTGTTCTACTCCATTGAAAAGCATCCATTGTTCAAACATGAGTTGGAAATGTTAAATATGATTCCTTCTCAAATGAAAGAAACAATATATAAAGTGACAGACAATGGAAATCAGTGTCTCCTGTGATTATAAAGTATCTACACACAAGATCTATGAATTTCCATGGATTGAGAAAATTATGCAACTTGTATATTTGGATCAAGCTTTCTATCACACATTCAGCAAACATTTGTTGTATGATTATCTGTAAAGAAATGGAAGTATCATGCTTGATCTTTCTTTGATAAATAATCAAGTTGTAATAAGATAAATATTGGCAAAAATAGTGTGATAGATTTATTATTGTCAAATGTTGGGGAACCAGCCCCATATTTCACAATGGTTCTTTCCCAGTGTTTGGTGGAGACAGAATAACGAAGGAAAATGAAAAGACAGACACAGATTCAAATTTTTAAGAACAGCTTGGGCCAAGGGATCTTTGCTCATTACTGTGAGGATCCAGCAAAGACCCTGATTCCAGGCCGGCTGTATATTTATTTTGTACTTCCAACAGGGGAAGGCCAGACCCTTACACCATAGTTGTAGCTGGGCTTGTTATTTCCCAATTAAGCTATGTTTTAAACTAGCTACCTTAATCAAACTGATTTACCTCTTACTTATCTCATTCTAAGTTATTTATGATTCTAACACAAAGCATGGAACAGAGCGACCCAGTCCAGAGGCAGAACACCAGAAGCAGGTCCTATTCAGACCACACACACAAATTCTTCCAGGAGCAATTAGACACCTGGAAATTTGTGTGGGCAAGCCTGGCCATGCCATACTGAGAAATGGAAGAAAGAGGACACTCTTTCACATTAGCAAGAGGATGTCTCTCAGCCGGACAAGGTGTTCTTGCTAATATCCAACCTGCCTGGCCCTTTATCTGTAACTGTCTCCAACACCCAGCATTAACTCTCCTGGACAGAGAAGCTGTGCCACCTCCCATGTCATGCTGGGGGAGAGACAGAGCTTTAACAATGCCTTTTTTATTACTTTAATGGGCCAGACCATGGCTGTGGGCTCTTACAACCAGCTGGAGAAAATTCAGTGTGGCAGTCATAATTCGAATGGGTCCATGCTGCTGTCTACCGACATCTCCCCAGTCTCTAGTCTCTTCAGCCCACCCTAGGCAGTCATTTTCTTAATTCAATTCCTAAACTACTTGTAATAAACAATTTAAAGTTATTTTTAAAAGATCACCAAATCATTATTTCTAGCAATGTAAACACATTGAGATATGACTCTTCCCTTCAGTATCCACTTTTTCACCCACAGTCAGATACTCTCTCCTTCACTGTAAAAGAATTATATATCCTTTTTTACCTTTGCCCCATTGAATGGGATTGGTTACGTGACTTGCTCTGACCACTAAGGAGTTAGTATACACGACATATACCACGTTAGAGCAAAATTTTAAGTGCAAATTCATGGTTTTACTTGGTCTGATTTACCAAATTTTGATGATTAACATATCTAGAATAATAATACTCATCATTTCTCCTGCTTTGCTCAAAACCAACACATAGAAATTATATAAGCAACAAAAATGGTAGCTCAGTAACCTCTGGACCCAAAGAGGCGGCAGTACACTCATAGCCTGGGAAAGGTAAATGAAAGAAGATTGGAACCCAGCAGTTTTTTGGTGGTCTTTAAATATTCCTGGTGCAGGAAGTTTTTCCTGGGTTGAATTTAGTTATTGATGACTGTACTTCACCATCATATTAATTCAACTTGACCAAAATTCTCCACATGTTGGCATGTAAGCATATTCTCTTCATGGATCATATCAGATTCTAGTGGATGGGGTAAGTGTTGGAAAAAAACATACTCTTCTTCTCAAGAGATATACCCCTCCCAAAAGGGAGTGGGAAATTATATCGATCTTTACCAAATATTCTGATTTTTTCTTCTTACAGTAACCCTCTGTGGGGAAGCATTATATATCCTTGCCATATAGAATTCAGAAATGAAATATGGGCAGAATATATGGAGCTTGCAGACATGAACAAGAACAGCCATTTTTTATTGTTCCCCATGTCTCCCTTACCTACAGTATAAAATTTGAAATGCTCAAAATGGAGATTACTCTGTCATCCCAGATCACAGTGTGAAGAAAATGTGTAGCAAAGGCTCAGATGACCATAAAAAACAAATATTTCTTGCATAAATGATAAATTTATGACCATAAGCATAGACCCCTTTGGGTCCTTGTTACTGCAGCTTAGTCAAGCTTATTCTCACTAATACAGGGAGTATATCTTTTCCTTTTAATAATTACTGATTTGGTGGAGTTTGTAGCATATAAGCACTCCTATATATATTATTTCTCTCAGTTGACTTTTTGAAAGGTATCGTGTAATAGCTCAAGATTATATTCTGATAAGCACCTGTTGTGCATCCACTCTAAATGTTGAGCTCTGTGTAGATTTTAGTTTTAGCAATTAGTCCGAAAATGCTTGAACTAACTTCTTCTTAGGACAATTAAAGGGATTAATTAACAAGGCCATTTTCCTGAACAGAGGAGATAAACAAATATCCATGTCCAACATTTCCTGAAAAAGTAAATGTCATTGGTCCCTGATGAAAGAAGTAGGGCACAGACAGATGATAGGTAGGTAGGTAGACAGACAGACAGACAGACAGATGGATAGATAGATAATAGATATTCAGAATTCTGCTTCAAAGCAAGGTCAAATTAATTTTAACCTAGAAAGAAAGTTTTAGGCAGTTATAATTGAATATACTTTTCAACCAACAATGTGTTCATTTTAGTTTGTTTTGCTTCCAGTAAAACACCCAAAGCTTCAAATAAAACATCTTTAACATCCTTCTATTAGACACTCCAACACAAAGTTATTCCAAAACATATTTCTTGACAGTTAAATATGAGATTATTATTTATAAACCAGTAAAATAGGAGAACAATTTCCAAGAATGGCAACTTTCTTTTTTAAAGTAATTGATCTACAAACCTTCTCTCTTCTAGGATTAGAGAGCAGAGTCATTTTTTAAATTAAGGCTACTCCTAGATTATGATGCTAAAACCATGCCATATTTATTAAAAGAGAATGCCTGGATAATTCTTCACTCTTGAAGTTGAAAATGCTGCTAGATAATCTGCACATGAAAGCATATTATTAAGGAATGAATTAAAGATATTAGAAGGGAAATAAAAATGCATACTCATTTTAATCATTTTGGAAATTAGTCTAAAGCATCAAGAGACCTTTTTACCAACATTCTCTAGGCTCAGATGCAGTCTAAGATCTGTATTAACAGTAAAATATAAAAATCTTCCCACAGAGTCAAAAGCTAAAGGAAATTCATTTAAATCTATAATATTTTATAATTAGTTTATTATTCCTGTATTATTCCTAGCATTTCATAGAAGAGTACAGGTGTACTAGTGAAAGTGATAGGCCTGCCTGATCTTACTAGATTTCTGCATCAAACACTAAGCTAAGAAATATACATTTATAACTTATCAAACATAGATTGGACAACTTATACCACAGTATGTTTATAATTTAGAAAAAATAAAAGATTGCTCTGGAACAATGGTTTTCAACCTTCCTAATGCCGCGATGTATTTTCATTGTTACAAAGGGGTCGCGACCCACAGGTTGAGAACCGCTGCTCTCGACCCAAAGAGGTGGCAATACACTCATATTCTGGGAAAAGTAAATAGGAAAAGATTGGAATCAGCAATTTTTTTCAGCGGTCTTTAAATATTCCTGGTACAGGAAGACTTTCCTAGGTGGCATTTAGTTATTGATGACTGTACTTCACCTTCACACTGCTTATTTCTAAACATATTAATTTCAACTTGACATTTGCTTTATGAACATTTGATTCTTAAAGTTAAGAAAACGGCTTCACTAGGAGAACAGATATGCAAAATTAAAGGTTATTTATATAATCATCAATACAGTGATGTTTAAGACTCTTGGAACTGCTGCAAAATTTTAAGGTTATGATATCATGCCATATACTTTGAAAAATTAATTCAAATTAGTTTGAAAATGAGCACTTTTATATCCACTGAAAATGTCATTAACAATAGAAATTTAGGGTTATAATCAAAAAATGGTAGAACACTAGAAAGATGTCTACAGAGGTTAAAATTGGGCTCTTTTTTTGCATCTTCATTAAGGTTCTAAAAGTAATAATGAGCAGATTATTCAGATGTACAAATATTAAGGAAGAATAATAAAGTCATTAGAAAAGAATTATAAGTACTTAAAATTAAAATAAAAATTAGATTACTTTAAATGTCAACAATTTGGAAAATAGATACAGATATTAGTAAAAGAGAGAGGTACTGCCCAATAAATATAATTCCTGCTTCTATATTTCTATCACAGAGTCTGTTTCCCAGGAAACCTACACTGCATTGTTACCACTGTATGTTATTTAATGTATACAATATTTTTCATGGAAAATATATTTCATTATCCTTGTGCTTGGACATAAAAATCAACTCATGTAATAAAATTTCTCATTTGTTTCAATAAAAAAGTATACAAATTTTAAGAAAGGAAAAAACTAATTTGTAATACTTGATATACACTGATAACAGAGGATGAATACAAGTCATGTTTGAGCACCTCTTGTAATTGCAAAAGTCAAGCATGACTTGAGTATTACAATTTTAATACAATTTTTTCTATCTTAAAACGTGTATACCTTTTCTTGAAACACCCTGTTTATACATGTGTATGTATGTGTGTGTATAAATATATATTTATACCTTTTTTTGAGAGTAAATTGGAAACATGATACTTTTGCCTATAAAAAAAGAAAGAAAAAGAAAAAGAGAGAGGACTGAAGATCTGGAAAGCAAAAATGGAAATAAATAAATTTATGTGGAAATCTCAATATTATCTGAAAAGACGTTCTATCACACCAGAAATGTTTAGGTTTTCTATATTTTCTAATAAGGTTTACAGTGCAGGAAATCACCTTATATAGGGAATTGACTTGTTTTACAATTATAGTAAATAATATAAGGCAACTATAAACCGCATCTTTTTCTTCGGGTACTACTGTATCAAAACTGGTGTACATGATTTTTGAATTATGGTAGAAAGATAACCAAATATTCCATATTCTTCCATATGTTATACTCAAACCACTGTAGGAAACTGTGCACCAAGCTTGTAGAATCAGTCACCAGCTCCTGAGGGAGGTACTGGGAGTGGGACAATCTCCTAGCCCAGCATAAAGATGTTTGGATTCCCAGAGATAAGTCCTCAAGTGGCTGCATGCATTAATGAGTTAAGATCTGTCGATTGTCAGCAAGCAGATGTTACACATTGGACATTCATAGTGCAGCAGGGTGGGGGTCAAACCCAAGGAGAAAAAGCATGTAGCGATCATTAAGCACATGTCTCCAGTACATGGGCCCCCCCACACCTGTTGTATAATGCTTCAATGAAAGGCCATGGCAGAGGTTGTTCAGGGCTCTCCCTGGAATATGGGAAGCCCCTCTCTTGCAGTCATTTGTACCTTTAATCTGTGGTCCCCACTGCTTTTATTCGTGCAACAATGGGGTGCCCACAGTGGGCACTGATAAACCACAATTACTTCCCACCAGTTAAAGTCACCCACTTTGTGCTGATTCCCAAGACTTCCATGGAAAAACTCTGTCTTCCTCATCCCCCAGCTAATTATATGGCAATATCAGAGCTAAGGCCACAATGATATAACATATTCTCTCCAAATGGTATACAGTATATTATTTTTCCATATTACCTAGGGTCACTGTGTGCCAGAGTGGAAACAAAGGGAATCCTTAGAGACTCTGGCTCTGAATACATCTCCAGAGAAGCAGCCAGGGCCTTGACCACAAGATTCTGTAGCCCGCTCTTGGCTGAATATTCTAATGTATTCACCAGAAGCTAATCATAGTATTGAATTTATCAATGCTGCCTAGCAGGGAGTAAAAGTCCACAGATATGATATGGCCATAAAATCCCTCTCGGGGGGCCCTGAGAATGTGTTACTGGAGCAGCAGTTTTGAAATTAGGGAGTAAAGGTAAATTTCAAAATGTATTAATGAACGGTCTTTTCTTAGCAGCTCAAGAGAAGAAATTAAAGAATGACATGTCCTTTCACTGAGGCCAATGATGGCTTGATCTTTAAACTCAGGAAACAATGAACAGGAGCAATATCAATCTCAGGCTGCAAAATTCCCATTTGAAAGATGATCAAACCATGTCTCCACCAGTAATATAACTAAGAGTCAACAATGATAAGGCCAAGAGTACAAGACTGTAATTCTGCCAGGGTCAACCCTTTTTCAGCTTTTATAAATATCAGAAAAAAAATAGTCTAAAAAGGTTAATGCTCATGACATTGACCATTAAAAAATGAGTTTAGATGCCCCACATTTTTTCCATTGGGATAATAATAATAAATAGCTGTACCCTGTGGTTAAACAATTGAGAAATTACCAAAATAATTTGTAATAAAAAGACATTTATAATATAGAAACAAGAAAAAATGAACTGATATTTCAAAGGCATTCTGCAAGAAGAAATCTTGCAGTTTTCCATTGAAAGGTGTTGTTTTGGTACAACTAGACCTGTGAAGTAATTTAATTTAAAATTGTTGTTATTTCTTCAAATATATTCCCCAAACGATATTCTTTAGCCCATTTTTAAATTAATATTTTAATATCTAATATTTTCAATATTTACTTGAAATATTACTTGCTAAGACCAAGTAAGGCATTCATTAGTTACTCCTCAGTAAAATACCAGAAGAGATAAAATCAAGAATAACTGTATTTCAAAGATCTAGGGGAAAAAAAGGCAGAGTAGTTCTAGTATCACTCAGATTAATATGTTGAAAAGGGAATAAATGGATGAATGAAAAGTGGAGTAATTTTAAAAGCACATGCCCTTAAAAATATGGTTATTGCCTAAAATCCTAACCACTTTATAAATTCTTGTCTTTGGTTATAATCAACTAGAAAGTATAAAGTAAAATAAGTTCATCAACTCATTTTGCTCTTAAACTGGGAGTTGTTTTTCTATTTTTGTTTTTGTTTTCATTTTAGAATGCAATAACCTATTACTCTAGAATTCCTTCCTCATCTCTGCTTCTTTAAGGTAGGTTTAACATATTCATCAGACATAAAGTTGAGCTGCAAAAATCTCAATGGCTTCACTGTAACTAACTCAATTCTTTCTCACTGGCTTTGGCTTTGACCCTGTCTTCATCTACTCAAACATTTAAATGTCTTTCTCTTCCAAAATTAATGCTTAAATGGCCATTGGTCCATCTGCTGTTTTCCTTCTGTATCATCTTGAGTACAATGCATCAAATTATGATGATTTTTAACTGTACCTTGAGTAGGGAGTTCCATGTTCAGGGTCCATCCACTGTTCTTTCTCTCTTATCCACAGTGGATAGCTGACATACTTAATAAATAAAAATACAAGATTCCTAGTTGAATTTGAATTTCAATAAACAATAAATTAATTGTGTACATATACATTTCCCAAATCTAGCATGGAACACACTTGCAATATTAGGGAAATACTTTGAAATATTCTTCACTATCTGAAATTCAAATTTCAGTAAGTGTCCTGGATCTTACCTGGTAACTTCACTAACGGAGAATATTGGTTTTTACAGATCTTGATCCAATGAGGAGAAAGAATCAATCTAGGTTTGAGTTCTCAAATCTAAAAGAAAAAAGAGTTAATCAAGAAAAAGTTTAAATTTAACAAGTATTTATTAAGCATATATTATGTGCTCTGCACTACGGGAATTACTGAATATCCAGGGACAAACAAAATGGACACGGGCCTAATCCAAGTATATCACACAATAAAAGAGAGACATAACAAACATTTTAACAAGCAAATCAATTCAATTTTATTAGCATCCTTTCTAAACTTTTTCCTCACTCTCTCTTCTTTCTCTCTCTTGCACACATACATACACAAACACACACAAATATACATACACAAGGTCATTCTGAAAGCAAATAGCAGGTTTAGTTATTTATAAGTTTGATACAGCTCACTTTTACTTTTCTTATGATTAGGAAACACTCTCCTGTAGGAAAGACACATACCAATTCTACCAGTGATATTACAGAAAAGTAAAATGCTACTAATGTTATCATCATATGCCTTGTAGAATTTTTTTAAGGACTTGATTTGAATTCTAGGTTTTTAAGCAGAATAAAAACTCATTGTTTTCAATTAAACTGCAGTGGGTTTATTATGGATAGATTGTCTGAAAGCAAGAAAATCCCTAACAGAGACGTCATCCAGATTTGCCTTAAGATTTATTCTACTCACCTTCACTGCAGCTATCTTCTTATTACCACAAAAAAATCTTGGTCAGTGATAATGTTAACTACTTCTATGTGCCACAGGTTGGAAAAGTCAAGAAGATATATCTTCAGGTCCTTTATTGGCTTGAGATTATATAGGTTAAAGAAAGTGGTGTTGGAGAAATGTTTAACAGTACTTTCTTTGGTAACATTGAAGCAGAACAAAGACATTCCAAAGATAAAAAGTTGAGAAGTTCTTTCTGGAATTGTTCTCTCTGATGCATAAGACCTGAATAAGGAACAATTTGTCCAAAACGGTTATTCACCTCTGAATTCCAAAAGCCAGTACCAGCAGATAGAAACCCGCTTCCAGCAGCAAGCTCTGACACAACTGGTGTGGTTGGCAGGACTCCTGCCAAGACCTTCCGAGTCCTCAATTCAGCTTTCCCACAGCTCCTGCTTCTTGTCTCTCTCCTTCATACCCACCTACAGGATGCCAAAACTGACCAGGCCTTGAAGGTCAAGCTGGACAGACTGCTTTTCAGCATCACTGACTCTGCATCCAGAGGATTTTCAAAATGAACTATCCTGTCCCTATGGCTCTGCAGCAGATAGATAAAAAAAGGACAACACTCTTCCCAAGTCTAAGCACTAAGTCTGCATTTGCACAATTCACTTTCAAAAGTCTAGATATCAAAAAGTTTTCATTCAATTGACTTCATGTAGGCTACATTAAAAACCCTACTAGAAACTGGAAGTTTTATCAGTGCTCACATGAAGCCTGGGGCCATTTAAAATATACGTTTAAATTATGACTTGTATTAAAATAGATTTTTACTACTGTTCTGCATGTTAATATCTGAAATCAGGCCAACTCAATGCTACCTTGTAGATATTTTGCTGCCCAAAATGTAATTGGCATTAATGGTATTTATGTGTTCAATGAAAATTTGAGTTCAGTGACTACTACATTTTAGATACCAGAAGAAGCACCAAAACATACGACTATAAAAAAATAATTTTTTTAACAATCTAATGGCTAACCTATTGGTTTATGTAAATAATGCTTTCTAACTAGTTGATACATATATCTCTGAAAAATAATAGTAACTGTCACATGCTGAATATTGACATTTTGTTAAACAATGGACTGCATATATGATGGTAGACCCTTAACATTATAATAGAACCACAAACTTCCTATCACCTGGTGATAGGCCACTTTAATGTTATGTACCACAATGCAGTAATTGTTCTATCTTTAGATATATTTAGATACACAAGTACTTGCCATTGCTTTACAACCATCTACTTATTCAACACAGTAATATTTAGTAAAGATTTGTAGCCCTAGGGGCAAAATGCTATACCATACAGAGTAGGTGTACAGTAGGCTATGGCATCTATGATGCACACTCTATGATGTCCACACAATGATAGAATTGTTTAATGATGCATTTCTCAAAATGTATCCCCATCATTAAGCAATGTAGAAAGCATTAGAAAATGGGCTTCTGTGGTTAATGAATACCATGTAGTACTGTTCAGCCATAAAAGATAGAGACTTTACATCTTTTGTATTTACCTGGATAGAGTTGAAACACATTCTTCTTAGTAAAGTATCACAAGAATGGAAATGCAAGTATCCAATGTACTCAATACTAGAATGAAACAAATAGGAAAACAATTAAATGTCCATAGAAGAGAAAAACATAAGTATTTCAAGTGGGTGAAGGAAAGGGAAGAAGGGGTGGAGGGTGGGGCATTGGTAAGCTCTCACCTAATGGGCAAAATATAAGGGTATACAACCAAACCCCTGGATGAAGAGCTCAACCACAACTTGAACTTTACCTTAGAAACACAAACAGTGTAACATAATGTAATTTTTACTTTCATATTAATCTGAATTTTGTTTAAAAGTAGGAATGTGGATAAATACATACAAGTACATGTAAATATATGTGGAGCAACATATAGTAAAGAGTGAATATTAGTCAAGGTTCTATTTCTACTCAAAGATTTACATAGAACTTAACTATACCCTCCAATATCATATGTTGTCATCATTGCATTGTACCTTTTTAAATAAAGAGATTATTGATGATTTACCAATGAGTATTCACATGTGCACAAGATAATCAGGTCGCTATCACCTTGTAACTTCCATTCTTGCCCATCTATGTGTTGTCCTATAGCATCCAAGAAAGGCTGGATATTTGAATAAATATTGGAGTGCAATCCACCTAAATAGTACACTGCCTTCCTTTTTAGTCTAGTGGATTGCCTCGAACAACATCAGTGCTTAGTAAACATTTCTTGAATAAATAAGTTATCCCACTTAATCATCAAAACAGACCTTTAAGATAATTGTATAATCAAATACATTTTAACAAAAAACTTAGATCTATAATGAAGCCTCCAAGATGTTAGAAACTTGCCCCAGGTTACACACTTAGTATAGCAGTTTTATTGAAAAGATAAAGAAAGAAAGTGGGAATGAAAGTGCTCTGTAAACTCAAGAGCTGATGTGTCAGCCTAAAAGGAGCTCCAGGAAAACAGCAGCTGTGGCTTTCATTGCTCAGAGCTGTCATTTGTTTTTCTTTATTTTATTTCTTAAATTATAGCTGTGTACATTAATGCATTTATGGGGTACAATGTGGTTTTATATACAATTTGAAATACTTTCATCAAACTGGTTAACATAGCCTTCAATGCACTTTCTTAGTTGTGTCTTAACACAATAACTCTACATATAGTAGATTTGACATGTACCCCTGTAAAATGCACCATAAGTGTGGTCTCACCAATTACCCTCCCTCCACTTATCTTCCCCCATCTTCTTACCTTCCCCTCCTCTTTCCCTTTCATCTTGCGCTATAGTTGGGTTATAGCTTTCATATGGAAGTGTGGGTGCTTATATAT
>CAUYRH010080220.1:0-16059 GCA_963574655.1 Perodicticus potto | reverse complement strand
AACAGACTATGAAGTCTGCATAATCGGCTCGGTGCCTGTGGCTCAGCGGGCTGAGGCGCCAGCCACCTACACCTGAGCTGGCAGGTTCGAATCCAGCCTGGGCCCACCAAACAACAATGACGGCTGCAACCAAAAAATGGCTGGGTGTTGTGGCGGGTGCCTGTAGTCCCAGCTACTTGGGAGGCGGAGGCAGGAGACTCGCTTGAGCCCAGGAATTGGAGGTTGCTGTGAGCTGTGATGCCACGGCACTCTTATCAAGGGTGACAGCTTGAGGCTCTGTCTCAAAAAAAAAAAAAAAAAGAAGTCTGTATAATCAACCCTAAACTATATGTGCCAAAATAAAGGGGAACTGTATTTAATTCAGATGAATGTAACTTAATTTTTGTAGAGTAAAATTGTAAATATGCCTGTGGCTATTTACAGAGTTTTGTTACTGTTAAAATTTGATCTTTCGGTGAAGTTATATTCACAAATTTTTATAAAGTATAACATAATTTTAAAAATTAAACTTTAAATATTCCAATTTAATGATTTTCAGCCTACCAAATTCTACTATGTTCTCTTTTTTTCTTTTTTTTGAGATAGAGTCCTACTCTATTGCCCTGGGTAGATGGCCCTGGCATCACAGCTCACAGCAACCTCAAACTCTTGGCTTATGGATCCTCAGCCTCTTGCCATCACCTCCAGCTATTTTTTTTAAGCAGTGACAGGGTCTCGCTCTTGCTCAGGCTGGTCTAGAATTCCTGAGTTCAACCATTCCACTGGCCTCTCAGAGAGCTGAGGATACAGGCATGAGCCAGTATTCTCATTCTTAAACACCTGTGTTCAATTTTTAAACTATCCTAAGTTTCCAGTAATAATACTGTTCTAAAACAATATTAATTGAAACAGTCCTAAAATTATACATCAAATCTGCAAAGTTACTGATGTGAAATAATTGTGAAATTTAAGAGTTATATAAGATTCAATATTCTTGATTACAACTAAAATCTGAGAAACTATCTTCTTTTCACCTTACATTCCCCAACAGTAAATACTATAAATTTTTCAAAACTGTAATTTAAAATATACTGTATTAAAATAAAGGTTAAGAACAACTAATGGCAAAGCTATGATTACATTATACATTGTTTGATGGAAGTTCTATTTATACATGTTTGTGGAGTGTGAAATTTTCCACATTAAAGAAAGTGTCAAAAAGAAATGTTTGTAATAAACTATTGATCACTGTCTTCAATATTCTCACAACTCAGTGTTACTTAACCAACGTGCTGTGAACATACTGAGACATTAAAATTATCTACTCACCACATGCCCATTCACATGATCTTTGCTTTATGATCTGTGACATAAAGCAATGAGACAGATTTCAACAAGCCTTATAAGAAATTGACCATCTTATCTCACAGTCCTTTTTATCTTTTCTGATGGTTTTCTTCTTGTTCTAAACCTTGGCATTCTGTTTCAATCTTAGGATGTCAACTTTTTTTTTTTTTTTAAGTATAGAATACTCCCAAATCTCTGTCCTGACCTCTTTCCAAAGGTCCTATCGTTTATTTCTAAATGGACATATTCAGCTAAATATCACACCACTCCCTCAAACATGTCCCAAAGTGGAATCATTATTTTTCTTCTACAACTATTCTTCCTATGCTTTTTTTTTTTTGAGACAAGAGTCTCACTATGTCACCCTTGTAGAGTGCCATGGCATCACAACTCACAGCAACCTCAAACTCTAGGACTTAAGCGATTCTCTTACTTCAGCCTCCCAAGTAGGTGGGACTACAGGTGCCAGCCACAATGCCTGGCTACTTTTTGGTTGTAGTTTTCATTGTTTGGCAGGCCTGGGTGTTAGGTAATTGCCTCAGAAAAGCCCCTCCTTTTAGCACAGTACTACCCATCTCCTTATCTCCCACTCACAAAACTTACCTCCTCTCCCTATCCCAATTACCCACTGAAAATTTCAAACTTATGGCCTGCCCCTAATGGCTCTTCCCGCCAGAGCAGTAACTCCTTATTGGCTATTCTACCATCCCATCACCTCCCCTAACCGAACCCATGTAAGATGTGCTTGTCTTTTACTCTCTCTCTCTCTCTCCTCTGTCTCTCTCCTCTCCTCCTTAGTGCTGCTCTGCAGCATCCCCGGCCAATAAAGACCTTTCGTACAAGCCTTGGTGGTCTGTGAGACCTCTGCCAGTCAAATGCCACCCTTTCATCTGGTGGCAGAAGCAGGATCTAATTAGGGAACAGCTCCCAAGCTCTTGAGAGCTCCCTATCCTCTTCTTGCACTCCCAGTGCTCATCACCATATCGGCTTGTGTTCATCTGCCAAGGTGCTCTAACCAGCACCCAACACCTGCTTCATCTAAACTTGGTAAGTACCCTTATGGGAGTGAGTTTTCCCAAATCGTGGGCTGGGTTGCTTACATTCCTGGTGATTCACCCATTTCTCAAGGCTTGAGTTCCCTATTCCCATTAACCTTGCATGGCCTAGCTCAGGGCTTCAATGCCTTGCACGAAAATTCCTAGCGCCAGGGCTCAAGCTCTCCTCAGCCCCAAGGGGCTGACACTGCTTTGGGTACAGTGATGACTGTCCTGGACTATGCCCTCATTTTCACAGCCAGCAACAAAGCAGCAGAGACGTCCACCCTTTGTCCTGGGCCTTGAGTGATTCTGCTCACGCTTTATTTCTGAGACAAATCGCCAGGGCTGCAGGCTATTCTATCCCACCTAACTCCCCCTTGGGGTGCTTATTACACCACCTAGTAGAATTAGGATTAAACTTAAAGCCAAAAAATTAATTAAACTCTCTACCCAGGTTTAATCACTTTACAAACTAGACAACCAAAGTATCTGGCCAAGCTATGGTTCATTTGATTTTTCTTTAATTTGAGACTTACCTAACTATTGTGAGCACCTTGGCAAATGGAGCCAAGTCCCCTACGTTCAGGGCTTCTCTTATCTTAAAACCTAGCCTAATTTATGTTCAGGTAATCCCAAAATTCTTGTAGCAAAGGGCTCTTCCACTCCCTATCCCCCTAAACCCGACCTGTTCAACCCAGCAAATAAACCTCTGCTGCGCAAACAGCCACCAGTTTGAAACCGGAGTAATTCCTGTCCAGCCCTCCATATTCAACTCCTCCCTCAACCACACAGTTGCCTCCACCCTCTGTCCCTCCTACTTCCCCGGCAACCAATCTGAGCTCGTCTCCTAACTCCTCCCCTCCAACTAACCCTCAGAGCTCTTCCGTGTCATCTCTTAATCCACCACCGCTGGCTGCTCCAACAAACACTTCCAGACCTCTTTACCCCGTTTCTTCCTCCAACTCCTCCATGATGGTCCTACAGTGCCACCATATAGCAATGTAAACAAATTACAAACTAATTCTGCTACGTCCACTACTCATCCTTCACTTCCCTCCATTCCCCTCACTTGATCCCGTTCCCATCGGTCTCCAGAATTAGAGGGACCTTCAGCTCCCTCTCACTTCCTGGCATCGCTCCATGAGGTAGTCAATGGTGTACTCTTTATATCCCCTTCCCTATGACTAAACTCACACACCTTAAAGTTAGACTAGGTTTCTTTACTTCTAATCCTTCTTTTTTTTTTTTTTCTGTGGCTGGGGCAGAGTTTGAACCCACCACCTCTGATATATGGGGCCGGCACCCTACTCCTTTAGCCATAGGCACCACCCTAATCCTTCTTATTTTATTCAAGAGTTTCAATTTATTACTATGTCCTATCAACTTACCTGGCATGATGTTTATATTATTTTAACCAATACCCTAACCTCTGACAAGCGCAAACAAGTGTGGGAGAGGGCAAAAGAGGCAACAAATCAATTTCATATATCAAACAATGAGCATCCTACAGGTGACATCGTATTGCCTAACTCTCAGCCAAACTGGAATTATAATGATAATGCTGGAAGAAAAAGTAGAGACATTTTTATTATCTACATTCTTTATGAACTTAGACCTACCACCAAAAAGACTATCAATTATGATAAATTATGGAAAGTCATACAAGATAAGTCTAAAAATCCTTCAACTTTCCTCCAATGCCTTACCAAGGCTTTGATTAAGTATACTAATTTAAATCCTAAAACAATAGATGGAAAAAACGTTCTCATAACTTATTTCTTTAACCAAAATTACCCCGACATCAAACTTAAGCTAAAGTGCTTGGAGCACAGACCCCTGACACCCCAAGCCGTGATCTTAGATACAGCCTTTAAGATTTACACAGGATGAGATAATGTTTTCGAAAAGGAAAATAAAAAAATCTCAAACCCAAAATTATCAAATGCCAGTTCAAAGCATTACAAACAGTGTCACTAAGGCCATCATTCCTAACCTGCCTAAGTCATCAGTGGCCAAAGGCCGCTTCATGACTCAACCACCTGAACCATGCTTCAAATGCGATGAAGAAGGCCACTGAATATGATGTTGCTTCAATCCTAGGCCCCCGCCAGGGCCATGCCCTCTCTGCAAAAGAAAAGGGCCATTGGAAGGTTGACTGCCCCTTGGCCCAGAGAGGACATCAGGCCAGCCAACCTGCAGCACCTACAGCAGACTTGTTCGGACTTGCCTCTTCTGAAAATTGGCATGACCCTGGCTTCTCTCACTCAATGAAGATCACCTCTGCGGAGCCAAGAGTAACCCTGATGGTAGCAGGTAGGATGATCGCCTTCCTATTAGACACAGGAGCTAGTTTCTCAGTTCTTAAAGAGTTCAGTGGTCTTGCCTCCCTGTCGCTCACATCTATTGTCGGGGTAGAGGGTTTTTCCCACCCACCACATCAAACTCCTTTTTCACACGCATAATTGGCAATTTCTCATTTATACATTCCTTTTTAATGTTGCCTTCCTGTCCAGTTCCCCTTCTGGAATGTGACATACTTTCCAAATTAGGTACCACCCTCACTTTTAATTTTAAAATAGATGCTGACCCATCTCCTTCTGCCTCACTCTGCCTTGTCCTTTCCCAAGCCATCAAAGACTCGTTGCTCTGACCCATTCCACCCAAACAAGTAAATCCTGAGGTTTAAAATACTAACCACCCCCTCAATTGCCTCCTACTCTCCAATTCTTATTAAACTATACCCTGATTAACAAAACCTATTTGCCTTCACGTGGACTGATCCTACTTCTCAGACTTCCTTCCAACTTACTTGGACTGTACTCCCCCAGGAATTTCGCAACAGCCCCCACTTACTTAGCCAAACATTATCGCAAAACCTCCAGTCTTATGATCCCTCTTCTTCAACCTTAATTCAGTATGTCGATAACCTCCTTCTCTGTAGTCCCATTTTACATAACTCTAAACACCTGTTACCTCTTTAACTTCCTTGCAGATAAGAAATATCAAGTTTCTCCCTCAAAAATTCAATTATTCCAACAAAAAAATCACTTACCTTAATATCCTTTTATCCCCAAACTACAAAGCTATTACCATAGACAGAAAAAGCCTTCTTCACAACTTTCCCTTACCCACCACAAAACAAGAACTCCTCTCCTTTTTACAATTAACTAGATACCTCAAGGCATGAATTCCTAACTTTTCTCTCCTAACTACTCCTTTATATAATACTATTCGAAGTGACCCTCATAAGCCTCCCCTAACCTCCATTTCCACTTCCTTTAAATCTCTACAGCATTCTTTATTAGAAGCTCCAGCCCTTCCCCTTCCTGATCTTTCTCACCACTTCCTCCTATATGTCAAAGAAAACCATGGGTTTACTCTCAGAATGCTTTAACATCATGTAGGCCCCACCTTTGTTCCAGTTGCCTATCTCTCAAAACAATCAGATCACACTGTTCGAGGTTGGGCTCCTTGTCTCAAGGCATTGGCAGCTGCAGTTGAACTAACAGCACTAACCAGAACCTTCACCCTAGCACAAAATAAATCTCTCACCTATCTATACTGATTCTAAGTATACATTCCACATATTATTATCCCATGCAGTTATATAAAAAAAAAAATGAAGCTTATGTAACACCAAAGGTAACCCTATTCTTAACTCTCACTTTATTATCAAACTACTAAAAACTTCTAAATTGCCTAAAGCTATAGACATTATTCATTACCATCACATCAATCTAACCGCTCTCCTATATCAAAAAAGAACAATCTCCCACTCGTGACTTCCTCATCTATCTCCACAAATTGTGTCACCCCAACTCTCAAACTTTACAATTCCTCAAAGCTTTCTTTCCTCTCTCACAAATAGATTCAGAGTTTCTGAACCAACTTACATCATCCTATAAAATCTACCAGCGCTCCAACCCACAAAGTCTCGCCTCCCACACTTTTCAACTCACCAGGATAAAAAAACTTCTTCCTAAAACAGACTGACAACTTAATTTCACACACATACCTAAGATCAAACATTATAAATACCTCTTAATATCAGTAGACACCTTCTCAAGTTAAATTAAAAGCCTTTCTGACTACCAGAAAGGCTACCACTATTGCCTCTATCATATTCAAAGACATTATTCCCCACTTTAGAATCCCCATTACAGTGTGCCCCTAGAATTTTTTGCAGTCCAACAATGAACCTAAATTTACCTCCACCATTTCTCAAACCTTAACCAAAGCCTTAAGTATCCCATGACACTTCCATATTCCTTTCCATCCTCAATCTTCAGAAAAAATTAAAAAGTCTAACAAATCCCTAAAATCTACTTTGACCAAACTTTCACTCAAACTTCACTTAAACTAAATCACTCTTCTACCCCGGGCACTTCTACACCTATATTCCCTACCAAAAAAAACCTCCAACATTTCTCCTTTTAAGTTGGATGTTTTTTCTGTTAGTGAGTCTAAAATCATCACTAACAAAGTCCAATCACTCCAAGAAAGCCTCAAACTCTGAAAAAAAACAACATAAATCAGAGTCATCAGGTTTCTCCTCTTAGTTCACTCTAAACCCACTCTGTGTTACACTTCTACCTTTCCTCACATCTATAATTGTCATCCTTGAGCTAATGGCTGTGACTCCATGCATAACTCGTTTTATTCAAACTTGAACTCTCAAAGTTGTCTCAATAGGTAACTACTCAGTTGGTGCTCCAATCTACAACAACAACAAAAAAACCTGTTCTTCGTAAAGTGACTACACTCTACTCTAGGCCTTAAGACTTTCCCCGATCACCACTTCTAAACAGCCACTGCTAAAAGGACAGTCTGAAAGCAAAAACTTACATCCTCCCAAAGAAAAAAATCATAATCACCCTCTAGTTGGCCAATTAAAACTACATGCCCCTCTCAGTAGGAAGAAGCTACAGAAGAGAGAACTGCTGGACCCTATCCCAAGGCAAACCCTCTAATTTTAACATATCAATAAGGGAGGAATGTTAGGTAATTGCCTCAGAAAAGACCCTCCTTTCCAAGTACAGGGAGTTGCCTACTAAACATCTCCTTATCTCCCAGTCCAAAACTTATCTCATCTCCTTGTCCCAATTACCAGTTGAAAATTTCAAACTTATGGCCTGCCCCTAACGCTCTTCCCGCCAGAGCAGTAACTCCTTATTGGCTATTCCACCATCCTGTCACCTCCCCTAACCAAACCTATATAAGGTGCGCTTGTCTTTTACTCTCTCTTTCTCTCTCTCTCCTCCTTTGTGCTTAAGTCATTTATTTTACTTTCTTGAAGCTCAGATTTCTTATATTTGAAGTGAGAATAACAATAAGCTACGTAATAAGGTTAAGATTAAACAACATACACAAAGCACCATTTTCTATTTATGCTCTTAATATGTTAATTAATGAATGTTCCCCGCCAGAAATACCTGCTCTCCCAAATCTTCACCTAGCTAACTTCTACTTGTCCTTTGACTCTAGATTGCAATCATCTTTAATTTCCCCAGAATCATCTGTGTCTCACTTCAGTTTCTATATCACACCCTCTACCTACTGATGTCCTTGTTGTCCAAGTTATATTTTGGTAAATTGCTTAAGTATTATGTTTTATTTGACTTTATATCTGCAAATAAGAACTACAACTCCATTCACTTTTTCAATAAATGCTGAATGAGTATTTTATATGCAGATAATAGTCAAAGGCCTTGTACCACAAACTTTTACTACTTTTATGCTAAGTGCAATGTTCACATATATTTTAAAAAGAACGAACCAAAAAACCAAATGCCAACAGGTTTTTCAACACAAATGCTAATTCTGTTTGGGTCACACATATTGCCCTGTAAAAATAATGGGCATTATGAACACAGCCACTCTACATAAAGAAGATAATGGCTCATCCTTACTAAGCACTTAAGCTGTGCTAGTTTCTGTGCTAAGCGATTTACAGGTATGTAGATGTATATCAATCTACATAACTCTCTGTGGGTTAAGTTTTACTATTAATCGTATTTTACAAAATAAGTAACTGAGCACGGTTAAAATTAGGTAACCTCAAGATTACACAACTCAGAACAAGTGTGTCTGCACTGCCTAACTCTGGAGCCTCTACTCAAAACCATGGTACACTTGAGCTTCTGAGCAGGAACTGATGCGTCAGAGATGCTGAATATAGTCCTCTGACCCATGATGAGTAAGTGTGAGTGTGAAATATCATGGATGGACCAAGCGCACATTTTCCCATAATCTAATTGCACAGACACCCAACTATAAAGGTCTATCTGCAAATTGTGTCCCTGAAGGCAAGTATATGCACATCATTGATACTACACAGGGTTTTCTTTCACCTACTTTCAATAAAGTACGCTTATCCTCTGAATAGCACGACATATATTTCTAATAAAACCTTGGCTTTCTTTTAACATTAAAACAAGAATTTTTTTCCCCATATTATATATTAAGCCACCCTCATTAGCCAGGGGGAAAATACAGCGACATTTACAGTTTTGCAGTAGGCGACCCAAATCAGACAGTCCTCAAGCCACTTAGGAGAATCCCAAGTGCGAAGAGCTGTTAGGTCATCAGTCCCACAGGGAAACCTCTTCATCCGTTGAAGTCGATCTTGTTCAAGCTCTCTCTCAACTAGCAATCTATAAGGTGTCCAAAACTTAGAAGAAAATCAAATTTCGAAGAAAACAGAGGAGGTGGGCACTGGGCATAAGGAGAACTTCGTAAGTGGCTTAACTGGGGTCTCTGTGGCCAGCCTAGGAAAACTCTTCCATCTGAAATTAATACCATACGAATAACAGCCACCGCGTTTTCATGGACCACGAGAACTTGGTCTTATTTTATTAACGTACACGTTTCTGTTTTGGTTCCTTGTATGGAAAAGCGCAGCCACAAATCCACTCACGGAAAAAAATGCAACGAAGGGGCGGCAGGAAGCTCGTGGATCCAGCTCCAAATTCTCCAAGCCAAATAGGGCGTGTGAAGTATCACTTAAAAACATTCATTGCCGTCGGCGCGATGGGTGGCGACGGCGAGAGAGTGGATGTCTTTAAAAGTGGAAAGGAGAAGCTGAGCAGTGAAAACCCAGCACACCCACACGCCGGCCGTCAAACCTCAGGTAACCCGACATTCGCAAAATGGCGGACTCACGCCGCTCAGACCGGGGAGCGCGAGCCTGCGGGAGAACGTCACGTTACCACGGCAACGACGCTCCGACGCAAAGGGGTGCGGCCCGGGTGAAAGTTCAGGAACGGCGCGGCGCGGCCTTTCTCCGCCACAGATGCGACTCCCCGACCCAGGGCGGAGCGGGAGAAGCTGAGACTCCCCCGCCGCGTTGCCCGGCGAGCTTGGGCCCGGACCGAGCGCTAACAAAGCGATCCCGCTCCCCCCGGCCCGTCCGGCCGTGCGGCGGGGCCCGCCCGGGGCGCGCTCAGCCTGGGGGCGGAGCGAGCCGGCGCCCGGCCCCATCTCCGGGCGCGTTCCGCTCTGCTCGGGCCGGAGTTGACGGTAGCCATGGAAACGGGAGCGGGCCCGGGAGGAACCGCGGTGAGCTAGTGGTTGACTGGCGCAGTTTCTCTGCCTTCTCGTTCTGGTCCCAGCCAGCCTCCCCGCGGGAGCGCCCCACCCGGCTTCACCCGCGGAAACGCAGTCCCTGGGATGCCTTCGCGTCTCCTCTTCCCTTGGGTGACTTGTGGTAGGTTCGATCCCCGACGCCGCCCACCTGGGGCGAATTCGGCGCCTTCATTTCCAAGCCGGTGCGTAACTTTCGTTGCCAGTAGAAACGAGTTTTGTGTTCTTCGTTATAAAACCTTGAAGTGCGACAATTGCATTTTTTTCTAAGACATAGAATGAATTCAGTCGTTAGAAGTAGTAATCCAGTGTGTTTTGTTTGTTTGCAGTTTTTGGCCGGGGCTGGGTTTGAACCCGCCACCTCCGGCATATGGGGCCGGCGCCCTACTCTTGTGAGCCACAGGTGCCGCCCAATCCAGTGTAGTATTTTGTTTATGAAGGACCCTTAAGAAATGGAAAACGGCCCTTTGACCCTTGATTAAGACATAGCTGTGTTACCGTAATACTGTTATCGGGTGTATCTTTTAGATAGCACTGTACTCTTTCTCTCCGTGTCTCCAACTAACCCCCTTTGCCTCAAATTATTCAACTCATGTCCCCTTGAACATGAATTACTCCTTCTCCACTGATCTACACCGTCTCTGCGCAACCCTTTGTTGTCAAGAACCGGAATTTGCTTAGTCTTCCCAATCA
Organism: Perodicticus potto; assembly: GCA_963574655.1. Taxonomy (NCBI): domain Eukaryota; kingdom Metazoa; phylum Chordata; class Mammalia; order Primates; family Lorisidae; genus Perodicticus; species Perodicticus potto. The sequence goes on along the minus strand of CAUYRH010080220.1, from coordinate 5,422 downwards.
TAAATTGTCTTCCCTTTAAATTGATTATCTGCTCTACACCCATTGTTTTACGTTTATTTTTCACTATTGTTAGATTTTTTTCTTTTCTTCGTTAAGGCATGCCTGCAATTAGGGCAAGGACTGTCCTAGCTAATAATATCTACTGTAACCCACGCTAAATCCCCAAATTTGTATTGTAGCATACAGTTCACATAATGCCCATTTTAGTAATTTAACCTGTTGGCAACTCTGTGACTGGCTTATTTCACTAGCATAGTTTTCAAGATCTATCTATGTGGTGTCTATCAGTATGTAATTCCTATTTATAGCCCAGTAGTTAATTGGATATTACACATTTTATCTATCCATCTGTTGATGGACAATTGAGTGGTTTCCACTTTTTTGACTAATATTTCTGCTATGAAATTCATGTACCAATCTTTGTTTAGACATATATTTGTTTATCTTGGGTTTGTAGCTAAGAGTGGAATTGCTAGATTATATAACTCTGTGTTTATTTAGCCTTTGAGGAACTGCCATAGTGTTTTCCAAAGCAGCTGCCCCATTTTACATGACCTTCAGAGTTCTGATATCTCCACAACCTCACCAGTATATTTTATTGTCTTCTTTATTTTAGCCAATCAAGGGGGCTTGAAATGATATCTCACTGTGGTTTTGATTTGTATTTTCCTAGTGATTTGTGAAGTTGAGTGTCATTTCTTGTTCCTGTTGGCCACTCATATATTTTTGCAAGAATTTCTGCTCAGATCTTTTTTTCATCTTAAAAATATTGGGTTCTTTGATTTTTGTTATTATAAGGGTTTGTTTTCTATTGTAGATAGAAATCTCTTTCATATATATGATTTACAAAAGGTTTCTCCCATTCTCCAGGTTGTTTTCACTTTGATGGTGATAACCTTTTCTTTTAAATGCTTTCCCACTTGCCTCATCAGAGAATGCTAGGTACCAGTCCTTTTCATGCTGGCTTAGCTATCAGAAGTTTTTATTTTGTAGATTTCTCTCAGAGTTATCTTTTCCTGAAGAACCTTTCTCTCAAATTATCTTTCTAGTTTTCCAGGCTCAAAATAAAATTCCCTTTCATTTGGCAATAGCTTGATAACGATTCAAAAACTCATTCTACCACCAACCAACATTGTGTCTTGGTTAAGTCAATGTCACTGTTTCTCAATTTTCTTTTCTGTAAAATAAATTTGTTTATTTCTACTAGTGCATGTGAGTGGCGGACTTAATTCATCTGCTACTTGGTTTTGAAAGAAACACTTGTCAACCCAGAGGTGTGGAAAGGGTAGGTTGGAATAGGAACAGAAGTATTGGCTGGCCCTGCCATACATTTATGATGCTTTGATGTGATCTTCAGCTATTCCTTGCAGTTTTAGTTTTCTATGAGTGATGGAATGCTATCAATTCGTAATCTAGTGTTGAACCAACAAATCATCATTCTACTTGTGAAGAATTGCCAGTACCTGTGATAGAGCCTTCAAGCTTTGGGCATACTTTCCAGCCTGTCATACTTCTGTCTACAAACTAATTCCTGTGAATTTGAATAAATACGTTTTTGTAGATCCAAGAAGATGTTAATGTGTTTATCCCTTCTTTTTAAGATTTTCTTTTCAGGTACTTGGGGAGATTTTCTTTTCATTGGTGGGAGGAGGAGGGTGCTTATTAAATAATTTGTAAACCAAATCATGAAATACTGTATGTATTTTACATGTAAGCATCAGATGTTGAAGGCTCAAGAATTTAGTTGTTTGTTCATGGCATGGCATTCAGTTAAGATTCCATAGAGATTTTCAGAATTATAGTGGTAGGTATCTTTATATCTCTGGATTTCTACTGTTACCCTCAATAATTGGCACTTGGCCATCAAAAAAAATTCACATGTAAAACTTTTTAGACCTGCTTTGGTAGGTGGTTTTTATCCAGAGTAACTTAGAACTTGTTTTATATCATGCTTTGTGAATTCTCAGATTGCAGGCTAGATTGTTTGCTTATTTTTAAAGAAAAGGTCTCAGTCTGTTTCCCAGGCTGGAGTGCAATGGTGTGATTGTAGCTCGCTGCAGCCTTGAATTCCTGGGCTCAAGCAATCCTCCTGTCTTAGCCTCTGGAGTACCTTGGACTGTAGGCAACTGCCACAAGGCCCTGAATAACCTTTTTTCTTTTTTTTTTGTAGAAATGGAGTCTTGCTATGTTGCCTAGGCAAAACTCCTGGTCTTGAGTGATCTCTGACCTCAGCCTCCCAAAGTGCTGTGATTCTAGATAAGAGCCACTGCACCCAGCCTCAGTTAAAATATAAGCAGGAGTCAGTTTTTCTTGACAAGTTTAATTGTATTTAATAATTTTAGATTATTTATAAATTAACTTTCTATTTAGATTAATTTATAATTAACTTTCTACTTATTCTTTCTAATAATTTCTAGATTATTTATAAATTTACTTTCTGTTAATTTATAAATATAAGCAGGAGCTTATATTCTCAGTAATGAAAATTAAAAGAATCCCAAAGTTACTTCTACCTTAAACAGTTATTTGAGGGGAAAATGATCTTTACTGGATTGTTACCTCCCCGGGTCAGAGAGCAGCCTTAGTACAATCACCTCACACATTGTTGGTATTCAAAAGTTATGAAGTTTATGGGAAGTACTATTTCTCTATAAAAGGAAGGAGGTAAAACATTTGGCCTATATTAACAGCTATCAAAGTATAATCTTTAATCTTCACTAACATCTTTCAACATTGCTTTAAGAACAAGGTAACAGAAAAAAAGACTGTAACATGTCAAAGATTAATGCCCTTCACATATAAAAAATTCTTTTTAATTAATAAGACCATCAAGTCATCATTGAATGAATAACGAGTGATAGAGTTTGGATGTTTATCTCCTCCAAATCTAATGTCGAAATTCAATCTTTAGTGTTGGAGGTGGGGCCAAATGGGAGGTGTCTGGGTCTTGGAATAGATCCTTCATGAATTGGTGCCCTCCATAAAGTAATGAGTTAACTCTTCTTGTACTTGTTCACAACAAAGGTGGTCATGTAAAAAGAGCCTGGCACTTCCTCCTCTCCCTTGCTGCTTCTCTGGCCATGTGATATTCCTGCTTTGTCTTCTGCTTGACTCTTACCAGAAGCAGGTGCTGACACCATGCTTTGTGTATAGCCTGCAGAACTCTGAGCCAAATAAGCCTCTTTACAAATTATTCAACTTTGGGTATTATTTTAGAGCAGTGCAAAAACGGACTAATATAGCACTCCAATAGAAACATAGGAAAAGAACATGAAGAGGTAATTTACAAAAAATAATAGCATTGGGTGGCTCCTGTGGCTCAGTAGGGTGCTGGCCCCATATACTGAGGGCGGCGGGTTCGAACCCAGTCCTGGCCAAACTGCAACAAAAAAATAGCTGGGCATTGTGGCCGGCACCTATAGTCCCAGCTACTCAGGAGGCTTAGGCAAGAGAATCGCCTAAGCCCAAGAGCTGGAGGTTGCCGTGAGCTGAGTCTCAATGGCACTCTACCGAGGGCGACATAATAAGACTGTCTCTAAAAAAAAAAAAATAATAACAAATAAATAGATAACATCATTTGTCTATGTATATAACACCTATATGTAAAAAATATTAAAAGAGAGACCATAATATAATAATAGGAATTCTATAGAAAGGAAATTCAGAGATTAAAGAAAAACTCTTCAGAAATTAAAAATAGGAAAGATATAATAAATGTTGACAGATAAATTAGAAGATAGTAAACCTCCTGAAAGTACAATAAAAATACAGTTGAGGCAAATGCCTCAGTGCAGAAGCACTCAGTAACTGTGTGTGGGTTCAATATCATCTCACCTGTTAGACTGGCTGTTATCCAAAAGAGAAAAAGTTTTGGCAAGCATGTAGAGATATTGAAACTCTTGTGTGTTCTTGGTGGGAATACAAAATGGTATGCTGCTATGTAAAACAGTGTGGAGGTTCTTAAAAAAAAAATAAAGATAGAACTGCCATATGATTTGTCAATCCTGTTTCTAGATATTTATCTAAAAGAATTGAATCATGATTTCAAAGTGATATTTGTCTCCCATGATCATTGCGGCTTTATTGACAATAGCCAAGATGTGGAAACAACCTAAGTGTTCAATAACAAATGAGTAGTTAAAGAAAATGTGGCACTGGAAATTCTGCCATTTATGACATCATAGGTGAGCCTTGAAAAAATTGTGGCAAGGGAAGTAAACCCGGCACAGAAGGACAGATGACACTTGATTTCATTTATGAAAAGTATCCAAAATAGTCAAACTCACAGACGCAAAATGTAGAATACTTATGGTCAGGGGTTAGGGAAACGGGGATTCAGTATTTAGTGGAGTATAAGGTTTTAGTTACGGAAGATGACAAAATTCTAGAGACACATTGTATAACATTGTGCTGTGGTTAATGGTACTGCTACACCATTGTACTTTTGAAAATGTATTGGCTGTAAATCTGTTACTAGTGTTCTTAACACAATACAAAATAAATCAAAATTGAATAGAACAATGAATTAAACAATCAATAAAAATGTGATAGTTTTTTTTAAAGTAATCTTTACTAAACAAAAATTAGATCAATGCTAAAACTTTTATTTCTAGGATTTTTTGTTGTTGAACTAAAAGAACCATATATTTAATATACTCCCCCCCAATTGCCATTTCTTGTTACTTCTGGTTTTTTTTTTTTTTTTTGCATGCTCATCTAACTTAACATTTATTAATCAGAAAACACAGCTGTTTTATTGAACCAAAAATTGTAAACTAATCTTATTTACCAAAGATGCACCCTAGTCATGTAAATTTGAAAGACACTTGAGCTAGTTATATATTTGGGAATTTTAAGAATACTTAATATAAAGTATGATTTATCTCTAAACCAATTTAAATAGAAGTTCCTTAAGAGATTTTATAAATTAGTAATCCAGAGGTAGAAAAGCCTCAAATATACATAACATATAAACATGTATAAACATAGTTATTGATGCTAACAGATATTTTATAGGTTTCATTTTAAAGATTAGCCATGTGTCTGTAGTTCAGTAGTCTGTCCTTTATATAGGAGAGTTGAATCCTCTTTACGCTATTTTACATTTTTATCCAAACTGTGTTTCTGTCAAAATGGGACAAAGTAAATTTACTTGTTGAACTCAAGGGCTAAAGTTTTACTATCATTTTTGTAGAAATACCAGAATACCTTTGATATTGCATTGCCCTGATGGATAAGTCAGTGGTGGCTATGGACTACATTGTAGACCGGTGACTAAAGAGGTATTGAGCAGCTGTTTAAATGTCTCCAGAGGCCATCAGAGTGGATAAAATGTCAGTGTATTTTCAATTATCCTTTTGTCTAGTAAGCATCAGGAACTTGTTTTTTTTTTCTTACTAAATCGTAAACACATAGATCATGT
>CAUYRH010080219.1:0-18487 GCA_963574655.1 Perodicticus potto | reverse complement strand
AGCTACTTGGGAGGCGGAGGCAAGAGACTCACTTGAGCCCAGGAATTGGAGGTTGCTGTGAGCTGTGATGCCACGGCACTCTATCCAGGGTGACAGCTTTAGGCTCTGTCTCAAAAAAAAAGACAACCGCAACAACAAAATAGCCAGGCATTCTGGCAGGTGCCTATAGTCCCAGCTACTTGGGAGGCTGAGGCAAGAGACTTGCTTAAACCCAAGAATTTAAGGTTGCTGTGCACTCTCACACCACGGCATTCTACCAAGAGCGACATAGTGAGACTCTGTCTCAAAAAAAAGACCAAAAAAACAAAACACAAAAAACAATGAGATGGGTTCAGCTCACGTGGAATCTACACGGGGTGGATGGTAGGGAAGGACACGGCAGTTATGATGGAAGTGTTGCCTTGCTGAAGGAGGGGTACCCAACTCAGAGTTAAGAGTTTAGGGAATGGTTTCTACACGTAACTGACATGTAAGCTGATTTTGGGAAGACAAGAAAAAGCCAGCAAGTAAAGGGAGAAAGGAGAAGAATGTCTTAGAGGGAATAGCATGTGCAAAAATCTGAAGGTAGAAAAACATCGTATCTTCAAAGGCAGAAATAGATTCCATTTGGCTAAAGTGAGCAGTCCTGGAGCGGTGACACAGGGAAAAAGGCAAGGACAAGACGTGAAGGGCCACATATGCCAGTCTGATAAATCTGGATGCTTTGTGGAGAATAGACTGATTAGGGAGTGAGATTAGAGGTGAGGAGGCTGTAAACAATTAGGTAGGACTACTCAGGAGGCTGAGGCAAGAAGACTGCTTGAGCCCAAGAGTTTGAGGTTGTATGAGCTATGATGCCACAGCATTCTACAGAGGGCAACAAAGTGAGACTCTGTCTCAAAAAAAAAAAGGCTCGAGGCCCGTAACTCAGTGGTTAGGGCTCTGGCCACATATCCTGGGGTGGGTAAGTTTGAACCTGGCCAGGAGCTGATAAACAATGATAACTGCAACAGAGAAATAGCCAGGTATTGGCTCAGAACCTGTGGCTCAAGCGGATAAGGTGCCAGCCACATACATCTGAGCTGGCAAGTTCGAATCCAGCCTGGGCCCGCCAAACAACAATGACGGCTACAACCAAGGCTACAACCAAAAAATAGCCGGGCATTGTGGTGGGTGCCTGTAGTCCCAGCTACTTGGGAGGCGGAGGCAGGAGAATTGCTTGAGCCCAGGAGCTGGAGGTTGCTGTGAGCTGTGAGCTGTAACGCCATGGCAGTCTACCAAGGTGACTCGGCACATGACACCCATTACATGTTGGTTTCCCTTTGTTGGCACAGTGGACAGTTAGTCTGAAGACCTGGATTCTAGTCCTGTCAGACATGAGTAGCCAGCTACAAGCTCTTCAGCAAGCCACTTTTCACCCTTTTGGCCATGCCAACAAAGGAGGATGGACCAAATAATCCCTCAGGTCTCCCCTGGCTACTGAGTCTTTTGAATTAGGTGTCCACCCCCACCTCCAATCTGGCAGCTCCAGACTTGAGAGACCACACCACACTTCCCACTGCTGCTCTCTCAGCAGATGGCAGGACCCATGCAACCAACCTGGTCACAGGATCCACCATGGTAGGGTAGCCCTAAGGGTGGGTAAGGCCTACAGGGCAGTGCTCAGGTCCCAGGTGAGATCAAAGAAGGAAAAAGGCTGGACTCTCTCACCCTCAGCATCCAATACCTTCACAAACTTCTGATATAGCAAGTTGGGCTTGGGACGATTTTGACAGGTGGTCTCCTTAGAAAGGTGTCTTATCTGTACTCCATCCTGTGGGGAAGTGTCAGTGAGTGGCACTTGATATACCATGTCTTCCCACTCCCACATGTCCCAGGCCCCATTTTAGGTGCCCATCTATCCGAGTTCATACCTGTCTAGTTTCTACCACCAGGTTGGCTGCAGTCTGGTTGAAAAGCTCATTCCACCAGTGGTTTGTGAACTCCTTGGCAGGATCATGTCCCACCTGACAGGGGAATAAGTAAGGAAGAGCTCTGAGTACCTTCCCAACTGCCCTCAAGGGACCCCTATCCCATCCACACCGACCTCCCTTAGCCTACCCAGTCTTACCCCATGAGTATCCTGCTTCAATGTCACCCTGAGGGCCTGGGTGATGCCATTTTCCTTCCGGCCCAGGCCTTTCCCTATAGAGCACAGTTAGTGACTTTTTTCAGCTGCCTGTTCTGACCCTTTGGAAGGCATCCCCCAAACACATGCTACTCCTTGCTGTCCCTCGTGGATGCCTTCTCAGCTCCTTCCTTTCTAGTATCATGTCGGTAGTCCCCCTGCTTTTTTCTGAGCCTGAACCATCTCTTCCTTCATAACTTTGGAAAAGAGGCCATGGCTCTTCTTCCCTCCACTAGTCCTCCCAACCACTTCCTCCTCATTAGCCACTATCAAATTTCTTCCATTCTTCCACTTTCTGGAAGAGCCAGAAAATTGCTTCCACAAATTTAAACTACCCTTTCCTCCTTTAACTAAATGGGTTGCATAGGGGTAATCAAGGATGATGCCTCTCTCCTGGGCAGTGAGTGGGCAGAGAGAAGGGGGGATAGGGCAGAGGCCCCAGGGGGATCACCTTGAGTCCATCCATGCTTTAGCAACTGCTGCTCTGCAAACTTCATCCCACGACTCTTGACCACTGGGGTAACACTCATGCTGAGAAAAAAGTCTATGTCCTCAGACTTTCACCAGGGAAGAAGAGGTGTTATCATCCCTTTAAGAAGAAAGTGCCCACAGGAACCATCAACTCCATCCTTGCTACTCCTGTAAGAATTCTCTTTCCTGAGCCCTGGAGAGACAGAGGAAGGAGGAGCTCCCTGTCTGGGCACTTAAGAGACCAACATAAATGTACAGAGAAGTCAAGGAGGACTAGTGTTATTACTGATGCCTAAATCTGTGGAGCACTCATTATATGCTGGGCTATGCTAAGGCTTTACATGGATCACTGTGTTTTTTTTTTTTTTGAGACACAGTCTCACTCTGTTGCCCAGGCTAGAGTGCCATGGTGTCAGCATAGCTCACAGCAACCTCAAACTCCTGGGCTTAAGCAATTCTCCTGTCTCAGCATCCTCCAGGCCTATAGATCCCCACCATGAGGACTGCCTAATTTTTCTATTTTTAGTAGATATGAGGTCTCACTCTTCACCAGGCTGGTCTTGAACTCCTAAGCTCAAGTGATCCTTCTACCTCAGCCTCCCAGAGTGCTAGGATTACAGGGGTAAGCCACTGCACCCAGCCTTACATGGATCATTTTATTTAATCTTCTCAGCCTGTTCAGGAAAATAATATTATCCCAATTTTGCAAGCAAGGAAACCAAAGAGGTTAGGTGAAATCCTCAAGGTCATACAGCAACTGTGTGTAGAACTCAAACCTTGGCAGGTTATCTACAGAGTCCATATTCTTTACCACTACACGCCACCTCTCCAAACATATTGTTATGTAGTGGCTCACGCCTGTAATCCTAGCACTCCGGGAGGCTGAGGTGGGTGGACTGCCTGAGCTCACAGGTTGGAGACCAGCCTGAGCCAGAGCAAGACCTTGTCCCTAAAAATAGTTGGACATTGTGGCAGGTGCCTGTAGTCTCAGTTACTTGGGAGGCTGAGGCAAGAGAATCACTTGAGCCCAAGAGTTTGAGGATGCTGTGAGCTATGATGCCATGGCACTGTACCAAGGGCGACAAAGTGAGACTCTGTTTCAAAAACAAACAGGCTCGGCACACGTATCTCAAGTGGTTAGGACATGGGCCACATGCACTGGGGCTGGTGGGTTCGAACCTGGCCAGGGCCTGATAAACGACAATGACAACAATAACAAAAAAAACAAAAATACGCCAGGCATTGTGGCGGGCCTATAATCCCAGCTACTAGGAGGCTGAGGCAAGAGAATCGCTTAAGCCCAAGAGTTTGAGGTTGCTGTGAGGTGTCACGCCACAGCACCCTACCAAGGGCGACATTATGAGACTCTGTCTCAAAAACAAACAAAATATATTACCACGTACAAACAAAGCTACGCAGTGCTTATTAACCTGAGTTATAAGATAAAGGTACTTCATAAAGACCATACCCCGTACCTGTCTCAGCACGTACTGCCTTTTTGGTGTGGGTTTACACAGTTCTTTCACACTGCTGCTGTATTTCAGCCTTGTTAGTGTTCCCCTTTTGAAACTGTCCAGCTTAGGAAGGGCACTCTTATTGTGTATTTAACGCATAACTGGCAAATTACACACATTCTCATATCGTTTAATCTTACCAGTCCTATAATGTAGGTGCTATCCTTATTTAAAAAATGAGAAAAACAAGGCCTGGTTTTTTAGCCTGAGGTTACACAGCTAGTAAGAGATAGCACTGGAATATGACCCCAAGTTGCCTGACTCCAAAATGATCCTTTTTCTGTGACATCACCAACTAATTGTGTTTTTTTACAGGAACTCATATGTTTCTTCTTCTTTTTTTTTTTTTATTTGAGACAGAGCCTCAAGCTGTCACCCTGGATATAGTGCCATGGCATCACAGCTCACAGCAACCTCCAATTCCTGGGCTCAAGCGAGTCTCCTGCCTCCGCTTCCCAAGTAGCTGGGACTACAGGCCCCCGCCACAAGGCCCGGCCATTTTTTGGTTGCAGCCGTCATTGTTGTTTGGTGGGCCCGGGCTGGATTCGAACCTGCCAGCTCAGGTGTACGTGGCTGGCACCTTAGCCCGTTGAGTCACAGGCGCCGAGACTCATATGTTTCTTCTTTTGGACCCAGAATGGCATAAACCAATTTATATACTAAAATTACTAATTGCCAGCCTATCACTAATTCGCAGATTCACAGGATTATCTCATTTAATCCTGCCAACAACCTTACTGGTAAGTGTCATTATCTGTAATTTAAAAATGAAGAAATAGGCTCGGTGCCTGTGGCTCCAGGGGCTATGGCGCCAGCCACGTACACCTGAATTGGCGGGTTCGAATCCAGCCCGGGCCCGCCAATCAACAATGTCGGCTGCAACCAAAAAATGGCCAGGCGTTGTGGCGGGCACCTGTAGTCCCAGCTACTTGGGAAGCGGAGGCAGGAGACTCGCTTGAGCCCAGGAATTGGAGGTTGCTGTGAGCTGTGATGCCATGGCACTCTATCCAGGGTGACAGCTTGAGGCTCTGTCTCAAAAAAAAAAAAAAAGAAGAAGAAGAAGAAGAAATAGGCATTAAGAAATTTACTTGCCCAAATCAGATAGCTAGTAGTGGATCCGGGATTGGTACTCAAGCGTTCCAGAACTAGCGTCCTTAGTCACTACACTCTTCAATTTCTTATCTGTGCTTTCTGCTGTAAGACCACAGCCTATCCCTGTCAAAACTACCCGTCTTAGCATAGCGACAGAAATGGAGAACGAGTGTAGACCGTTACATGTTCCAACTGAACGACACAGGTGGGAATAGCTTTAAGGGACTTTCAAAGGCTTTTTGGACAGAAGCTGTGTGCCGCAGCCTTTGTGAGGGCACTGTGTCCTCCCAGGTCAATCTGTTTTCAGAAGTGGCCCAGGGCACTGTTCCTACGGCGGCCCTAAAGGGCTCCTGCCCTTTCCCTTAGCCTCCTTCCTCTTCAGAGCTAAATTCCAACCACTAGGGTAAAATGCTCCGCTGCTTCCACACGTGCTACTGAGCCCGGGCTCCCAGTGCCACCATCCGGGGAAAGAGGGACCTTACCGTCACCGCGGGGTCCTCTCCACTAAGACACGTGCCATTCAGGACTTGTGCGCCGCCATCTTCCCGGAAGTGCCTTCCGGTCCTTCTAGGCTGTCAGAACCATAGAGACGCCGTGAGACCTGAAACCACAGTCCTCCCAGGAGAAACACTGTGTTGGCCCGTTTGCTGGCGCAGTCACTGCAGAAACTGGGGCTGGAGCGTGCGGTTCCCGGAGGTTCCGAGAGAGTTCCGTCGCGTCCTCCTGCAGCCTTGAGCAGCGAGGGGACTTCAGGCCTAACTGGCCCTCTCAGGTCTGTGCCCCACACCGAGCTGGTCCGGGTAACAAATGTGAAGAAGGAAAACTAGACGGGCGTCGAGCGTGGCCTGAGGAAATCGTGGATGAAGAGAGTGACTTTGCCAGGATGAATATTCAGCCTTCGGGAGGGGTTATTTATAAGAGCACAGAGTCTATGGATTTTGGTTAAGCTCACTAAATGCTTTTCGACTCTCCACGTGTGTCAGGACCTGTCCCTTTGTTACTGGGGATACAAGGATGCTAAGACCTTGGTTTCAGGAAGCACCCCGTCCAGCCGGAAAAAGTCAGAAACATTGAGTGGGACCTGGGGAGATGCACAGTCCCAGGGTGCGTGCTGAACTGGGCAGTGTAGACTTGCTTGTAAGCATGAAGATCTACTGAGCCCAGGAGGAAGGGAAGATACTGCAAAAGTTGGCAAGGGGGGCTGCACATATCCCGCCCCCCAAGTTGCCCCCAGGCTTCACTGAGCCACCCAAGAACTAAAACCTGAAAAATGTACCCCTCATTCCGCCTCTCCATATCGGCTCTGTGCCTCTCACTTAGTGCCCCTAGAAACTTCCAACCAGAAAAATCTCTGTTTCACAGTAAGGCCTTGTCACAGTTGCCCTGTATTCATTACATTTTTTCCACAAGATTAATTTTACTTTTAAAATATGCTATGTAGGGACAATACTTTAAAGGTTGTACCTTGGTTCCTAGTTACAGTAATTTTAGATGTTTGCAGAAGAGCTGTAGAATGCTTCAAAGGTGTCCCTCAGAAGCTGGAGTCAACAGAACAGAGGAACGTTCTGTAAATCGGAGACAGATCTGAGCCATTTTCCCAGTCTGCCACTCATTGTGTGACCTCAAACATCTCACTTTTCAGAATCAAGAGAGATCATCAGAGAAATGCAAATAGAAACTACAGTGAGATACCACTTCACGCCCACTAGAGTAACTGTAATAAAAGAGAGGGACAATAACAAGTGTTGGTGAGGATGTGGACTGTGTCAGAATATTTATACTGTGTACATTGCTGGGGGAAATACCAACTGGAGCCACTGCTTTGGAAAACAGTTTGGCAGTTCCTCAAAAAGTTAAATGTGGCAGCACCTCTGGCTCAATGGGTAGGGCGCTAGCCCCATATACCGAAGGCGGCGGGTTCAAACCCAGCCCCGGCCGAACTGCAACCAAAAAATAGCTGGGTGTTGTGGCAGGCACCTGTAGTCCCAACTACTTGGGAGGCTGAGGCAAGATAATCGCTTGGGCCCAGGAGTTGGAGGTTGCTGTGAGCTGTGATGCCACAGCGCTCTACCCAGGGTGACAGCTTGTGGATCTTTATTAAAAAAAAAAAAAAAAAAAAAAAAAAGTTAAATGTAAGGTGGGATGTGGTGGCTCACGCCTGTAATCCCACTACTTGGGAAGCGGAGGCAGGTGGATTGCCTGAGCTCATAGATTTGAGAGCAGCCTGAGCCAGGGCAAGACCTCCTCTCTAAAAATAGCTGGGCATTGTGGTGGGTGCCTGTAGTTCCAGCTACTTGAGAGGCTGAGGCAAGACAATCGCTTAAGCCCAAGAGTTTGAGGTTGCTGTGAGCTATAAGCCACAGCACTGTACCAGGGTGACATAGTGAGACTCTTAACTCAAAAAAAAAAAAAAAAAAGAATTTAAATGTAGGCCAGGTCAGGTGGCTCACACCTGGAATCCTATTCTGGGAGGCTGAGGCAGGTGGATTGTATCAGCTTAGGAGTTCGAGACCAGCTTGAGCAAGATTGAGACCCTGTCTCTACAAAAAAGAAAAACTAACCAGGCCTAGTGGCACATGTCTATAGTCCCAGCTGCTCAGGAGACTAAGGCAAGAGGGTCTCTCCAACCTAGGAGTCTGAGGTTGCTGTGAGCTATGATGCCACAGCACTCTACCCAGGGTGACAGAGTGAGACTCTCTCAAAAAAACAAAAAAAGTTAAGTGTAGAATTACTGTATGACCCAGCAACCTCCCTCCTAGGGACATACCCAGGAAAAATGATAGCACGTGTCTACACAAAAACCTGTACATGCGTGTTCATAGAAGCATTATTCATAACTGCTGAAGAGTTAAACAACCCAAATGTCTATCAACTGGTGAATGTATAAACAAAATGTGGTAGATCTACACAATGGAATTATCACTTAGATGTCAAAAAGAATGAAATACTGATTCATGACACAATATGGATAAACTTTGAAATCATTATATTAAAAGAATGTCAGACACAAAATGCCACATACTGTATGATTCCATTTATATGCAACATTTATGCAAATCCATTGGCATAGAAAGTAGACTATTGGGGTGGCGCCTGTGGCTCAGTGGGTAGGGTGCCGGCCACATATACTGAGGGTGATGGGTTCGAACCCAGCCTTGGCTAGCTAAAACAGCAGTGGCAACTGCAACAAAATAGCTAGGCATTGTGGCAGACACCTGTAGTCCCAGGTACTGGGGAGGCTGAGACAAGAGAATTGATCGCCCTAGCCCAGGAGCTGGAGATTGCTATGAGCTGTGATGCCATGGCACTCTACCAAGGGCAACAAAGTGAGACTCTGTCTCAAAAAAAAAAAAAAGTAGACTATTGGTTGCTCCCCAGGGGCTGTGGGGAGAGGGAAACAGAGGGTTTCTTTCTTTTCTTTTTTTTTTTTTTTTTGCAGTTTTTAGCTGGGACTGGGTTTGAACCTGCGACCTCCAGCATATGGGGCTGGCACCCTACTCCTTTGAGCCACAGGCACCGCCCCTAATGGTTTTCTTTTAGGAGTGATAAAATGTTCTAGAAATAGTGGCAATGGTTGCACAATCTTGTGAATAGACTAAAACCACTAAATTATGGATTTTATGGAATGTGGATTATATCTTTAAAAAATTCACAAGCACACAAAAATAACAAGGGAAGAAAATAAGCATTATATAATTGTCATTGCTAGGGGAAGGGATTATGGGTGTTTCCTCTTCTTTATGCTCACACATTATTTGCTTGGCCAAACTTTAGTCAGGGTCCTTAGCCTTTCCTAGACTCACCTGTCTCATCTGTGCACTTGCTCAGAAAATGCAGTTTTCACAAAGAATTCTACTCAGTGTAGCAAGAACTCCCCACCCTTGATATTTTATCACCCTTGATATCTGATCAGGTTCTTCATCCATCACCATTCTCCAGATGATGTCTGATCACCCCAGCCTGTCCTCAGGAAGAATCCTGTTAGGTTGGATTAGCCAAAATCCCCCTTATCCCTGATGTTTCCTCTTAGTAATTTTCCATCCATTTACCCCTACCCTGGTCCTTGGTTACAAATTCCCAGCAGCCCATGGTGTATTGGAAATTGAGCCCAACTCTCTCCCCCACTGCAAAATCCCATTGCCTTGGTCCCTATATCTATCACAATGGTCCTGAATAGTCTCCTTATGGTGCTTTGACAAGTGTCACTGAATAATTTTTTTAACAAGATATTTTCCCTGCATTTAAAATTTTCTACAATTAATATATTCTTTTGTCAGAAATATAATTTTTAAATAGCAAATGGATACAAATTAGAGTCCCTCAGTGCTGAAGGATCTGGGGCAGTGGTGAGTTGCAGTATGGCTGGCAACACCTTCAAGAGTAGGTGTGTGTGGCCCCTGAAACTGACTACCAATTTTTGGGTGCCTCTCCAAATGTCCAGAGTGGAATTAAATTCCAAAAATTAAGGTGTTGGGTTATTTCTCTATACTGGGTTTAAATCTATGCACGATGTTATAAAGGCCATACCATGCCAGCAAATCCCTGTGGTTCATAAACTACTACACCATTTCCTTTTCCACTTCTTAGTTATTTTTTTCTGCTAGTGAAATCTGAGACTGAGGGGAGGGGAAAATATCTTGTAATGGCAACTATAATTTGGGATTTGTAAAGGCAAATACTGGCAATGTTTAGCTAATAGGGCATTATTTACAGTTCTTGCTGTTGAGAACAAAAAAGATGTACCTCATAGGAGTTTTCTTTTCTTTTTTGCGGGGGGAAGACAGAGCCTCAAGCTATCATCCTGGGTAGAGTGCTGTGGCGTCACAGCTCACAGCAACCTCAAACTCCTGGGCTTAAGTGATTCTCTTGCCTCTGCCTCCCGAGTAGCTGGGATTACAGGCGCCCTCTACAATGCCTGGCCATTTTTTGGTTGTAGTTGTCATTGTTTGGCAGGCCCAGGACAGTTTCAAACCCACCGGCTCTGGTGTATGTGGCTGGCACCTTAGCTGCTTGAGCTAAAGCTGCCATCACAACCTCACAGGAGTTTTCTTAGACTCCTGATGTATTTCCTAATCCTAAGCCTTGGGGCAGGTTCTAGTTTTCCTACTCATTAACCATTTGAGTTCATGATCATAAAAATATTACAGTCCCTTGCATACAGACTTTACTAATCATTTTCACACAATGGTTTATAGTTAAAATATCATTTTCAGGCTTGGCGCCTGTGGCTCAAGCAGCTAAGCCGCCAGCCTCATACCCCTGAGGAGCTGGCAGGTTCAAATCCAACCTGGGGCCAACAACAATGACGGCTGCAACTAAACAATAGACAGACATTGTGGCAGGCACCTGTAGTCCCAGCTACTTGGGAGGCAGAGGCAGGAGAACCGCTGGAGCCCAGGAGCTGGAGGTTGCTGTGAACTGTGATGCCACGGCATTCTACCCAGGGCGATAACTTGAGGCTCTGTCTCAAAAAAAAAAAAAAAAAAAAAAAAAAATATATATATATATATAATTTTCACAAACATTGCCATATTTGCTACTTGCCATAATCCCATATATGTTATTGTCCTTGTTTGCAGGTGAGTCACCTGACCGCGGGAGACCTGGTCTCAATATTGGGATCGCTGTTCTCTGATGCCCTCTAGTGGGGTTTTAGCTGAACAAACAATCGTTTCCACCATCTGGAAGCATCATTGCCATCTGCCGCCAGGCGTGGTTCCTTGACCATCTGGGTCAAGACCTGTCTCTGAGAACTGCATCCCTGTCTCTGGTCGTTGCCTCTGCCTTCCTCTGGCCTCACTGTCTCCTTTGAAGGGACTTGAAAGCCCCAGTGTGTAAATGCTGGTCTCGGTGTGGGTGATTGGGTGACAGGAAGGGAGCTGGGGAGCAGGGCCCTTTTACCTTTGTAGTTCTTGCTGCACTTCTAGAGTTGTCCTAGAGTGTGCAGATTTCAAGGTAGCAGACACACTCATTTGGGTTGCTGTTTAATATATTTTATGAGCTATTTCCAGACACATCAGCTAAAATGCTGTGGAAAAATTCTGGAAGAGGCAATATAAAAGACACTAACCCTGGTGGGAGTGGAAGTGGAAAGAAGGATGGTTAGAAAAACACCAAGCAATCCCTGCTGCCTCCTTCTTCTTGGCACTGTGCTGTCCCAAGCATGAAGAAAAATGGGTTGAGAAGTTAAGACTTCCTCCAACCTAGGTAGAGCTTAACCAAACACAAAAATGGCAGGGGTCGGAGGGCATGCTGAGTCTGAAGCATGCTGGGAGCTTTGTGTCTCTGCTCTGGCACCTCCAGCTCCCCCATGACAGTATGCAGGGCCCTCGCCTCAGCTCCTAGCTCTCTGCTTATTATGCATTACCGTTTAAATCACAACTAAAAACACTTATACATGTAATGGACAAATACATGTGAATGCCTTGAAAGATTGGAAAGGTAGACAAGAAAATGTTGAAAGTTTTTTTTTTTTTGAGACAGAGTCTCACTTTGTCACCCTCAGTATATGTGTCACCCATGGTGTCACAGCTCACAGCAACCTCCAGCTCTTGGGCTTAGGCGATTCTCTTGACTCAGGCTCCTGAGTAGCTGGGACTATAGGCTCCTACCACAATGCCCAGCTATTTTTTTTTTTTTTTTTTGAGACAGAGCCTCAAGCTGTTACCCTGGATAGAGTGCTGTGGCATCGCAGCTCACAGCAACCTCCAATTCCTGGGCTCAAGTGAGTCTCCTGCCTCCGCCTCCCAAGTAGCTGGGACTACAGGCGTCCGCCACAATGCCCCGCCATTTTTTGGTTGCAGCCGTCATTGTTGTTTGGCGGGCCTGGGCTGGATTCGAACCCGCCAGCTCAGGTGTACGTGGCTGGCACCTTAACCCATTGAGCCACAGGTGCCGAGCCCCAGCTATTTTTTTGTTGTTGTTGCAGTTTGGCCAGGGCTGGGTTCAAACCTGCCACCCTTAGTATATGGGGCCAGCACCCTACCCACTGAGCCACAGGCACCTCCAGAAAGTTGGGTTTTTTTTGAGACAGTCTCATTATGTTGCCCTCGGTAGAGTGCCGTGGTGTCACAGCTCATAGCAACCTAGAACTCTTGGGCTTAAGCAATTCTCTTGCGTTAGCCTCTCAAGTAGCTGGGACTACAGGCATCCACCACAATGCCCGGCTATTTTTTTTGTCTTTGCAGTTGTCATTGTTGTTTAACTGGCCTTTGGACCTGCCTGCCTGGGTGTACGTGGCCAGCTTCCTAACTACTGAGCCACAGGCACCAAGCCTGAAAGTTATTTTCTGTGTGTGACAGGATTAAGGGGGAGGTGTTAGTTTTTATATTCCTTAAATTGTATACAATTAAGTGTATCATTGTGTAATCAGTTAAAAAGCAATAGATTTGGCTTGGCGCCTGTGGCTCAACGGGCTAAGGCGCCAGCCACGTACACCTGAGCTGGCGGGTTCAAATCCAGCCTGGGCCTGCCAAACAACAATGACGGCTGCAACCAAAAAATGTCCAGGAGTTGTGGTGGGCGCCTATAGTCCCAGCTACTTGGGAGGCGGAGGGAAGAGACTCGCTTGAGCCCAGGAGTTGGAGGTTGCTGTGAGCTGTGATGCCACAGCACTCTATCCAGGGTGACAGCTTGAGGCTCTGCCTCAAAAAAAAAAAAAAAGCAATAGATTTGCCTTCCAATTAAAAAATTATACACCTGTAGTCCCAGCTACTTGGGAGGCTGAGGCAAGAGAATCACCTAAGCCCAAGAGCTGGAGGTTGCTGTGAGCTGTGACTCCACAGTACTCTACTGAGGGCAATAGAGTGAGACTCTGTCTCTACAAAAAAAATTTTTTTAAAAATTATTGTGACTTTTTTTTTTTAGAGACAGAGTTTCATTTTGTTGCCCTCAGTAGAGTACTGTGGCATCACAGCTCACAGCAACCTCCAGCTCTTGGGCTTAGGCGAGTCTCTTGCCTCAGGCTCCCGAGTAGCTGGGACTACAAGAGCCTGCCACAATACCCGGCTGTTTTTTTTTTGGCTGGGGCCGGGTTTGAATTCCCTACCTCCGGTATATGGGGCCGGCACCTACTCCCTGAGACACAGGCACCACCCCCAGCTGTTTTTTTGTTGCAGTTTGGCCGGGGTGGGTTCGAACCCGCCACCCTCAGTATATGGGGCCGGTGCCCTTCCCACTGAGCCACAGGCACCGGCCTATTGTGACATTTTGTTGGCTTTATTTTAACATTTTTATCTTTGAGATTTCTGGATTTGTTTTTTTTTCTTCTTTTTTTTTTTTGTAGAGACAGAGTCTCGCTTTATCACCCTTGGCACTCGGTAGAGTGCCGTGGCGTCACACAGCTCACAGCAACCTCCAACTCCTGGGCTCAGGCTATTCTCTTGCCTCAGCCTCCCAAGTAGCTGCGACCACAGGCGCCCACCACAACGCCCGGCTATTTTTCTGTTTTTGCAGTTTGAACCCACCATCCTCGGTATATGGGGCCGGCACCTTACTGACTGAACCACAGGCACCACCCTCTGGATTTGTTTTACTCTAAGAAAGAAATGACTTGATAGATCTGGTTTTTTCCCCTCAGACAGCTACTCATCCCAACCTTTAGCAACCTAAATGTCCCTTAATAAACATTAAATAAATTAGGTGACAGCCACACACTGAAATACTGTACAGACATGAAAAGCTCCATAATGGTTCATTTGTTCTTCGGGAAGGTGAGAAGAAAGAGGGAGGAAGGGAGAATTTTACTTTTCATTTTATCCCTTTCATAGTGGGCGAATTATTGTGTTTTTCCTGTGTGCCTGTGTTATTTTTGTTTTGTAATAAACAAATGAAAATCATTAAGTAAGTGGCAACATGACCTTTATGTATGTGTGGCTTTTGTGGCCTCTTAAAAATCAGGTGATCCCTTAAAATCAATCATTATCTGTGTTTTGATTGGTTCTGTTCCTTTGATACTTTGTCCCTCCCACCATGAATAATAATGCCTAAAATGTACTAAACACTTTCCAAGAGCCAAGAACTGCTCTAATTATTGATAGTTTTGTTATTGTCTTGGTTATCCTCATTTTTAGCTGAAAACAATTAAGCAAAGAGAAGGTAGATAGCATTCAACCGCGGCTGACAAAGTAAGACTCTGTCTAAAAACATAATAATAATAATTAAAATCAAATTGTTACATCTTAGTAAACATGAAAACAACTTCTTGACATTTGTCTTTTACTCTTCCCTGCACTTTCCTTCATTTTACTTTACTCTTGTCTACCAGCAAGAGGCAGAACTGGTATTTGCACCAGTTTGGGACCTTTATAAAGTCAGGAACTATGTGAGGTCATTTGCTTCTGTCTCTCACAGTTCTCTACATCCTTTCCTTCAGAAAGTAATTTAAACTGAACTGAGTTCCTGTTGTGTAGATGAGGAAACAGGCCCAGCAGTGAGGTCTTACCTAAAGTGACACAGTTTGTGGCAGAACTGTAACTAGAACCCAAATCTTCTGCCCTCTAATAAAAACTCTCTTGTACCCAGTAGCCATAAAGGTTTGCCCTCAGTGTTCTGCCTTACGTGTCCAGGGCAGGCTTCTGTCTAGATGTGACCAGGAGTCCAGTCTAGGTGAATGTACAAAGAAAGCAGAAAGCTGAGTTCAATAGTGCTGCCTGTGGGGCGGAAGGAAAAGACCAGAGGGAGTCACTCCTAATGCCTGGCTCCTTTCTCTCTGACAGCTCTGTGGCTTAGGAGGAGCAGGCTGCCCAGAGGGAGTACACTCTGCCTCCCCACCCCAGCCCTACGCCCTCAGAATAGAGATGGTTGATGAACCTGAATATTTGCTAAGCTGAGATGAGGACAACATAGTGCCCCATTCCATTCCTTTGAGACCTTTCAGGGCCAGGAAGAAGCTCCCCATATAGTCAGCCAACTTCTCCCTCTGGACTCCTTCAGTTCTGGTTTCTAGGTACTGAAGTGAGTGCCATGTGACCAACTTCTTAAGAGCCCTGAAGTTTTTTTGTTTTTTGTTTTTTGTTTTTTTGAGACAGAGCCTCAAGCTGTCACCTTGGATAGAGTGCCGTGGCATCACAGCTCACAGCAACCTCCAATTCCTGGGCTTAAGAGAGTCTCCTGCCTCCACCTCCCAAGTCGCTGGGACTACAGGCACCCGCCACAACACCCGGCCATTGTTTGGTTGCAGCCATCATTGCTGTTTGGCGGGCCCGGGCTGGCTTCGAATCCGCCAGCTCAGGCGTACGTGACTGGCGCCTTAGCCTGATGAGCCACAGGCGCCAAGCCAAGAGCCCTAAAGTTTTGAAACGCTATCCTTCGGTGACCGTCATGGAAGAGGGTGGGCCTTTAGACATAGGCAGGGCTCTGGGATACAACGATGAAGAGCCCCAGACAAAAGTGCTGGGGTGGAGAACAGGGAAATGAACTCTGCCCAGGACTTCTGGCTGGGTGGGGTAGCCCAAGATGAGACACAGGTCCTTGTCAGGGTTCCACATGGCATCTGTAGCTGGACAGTGACATGGGCATGCTCTCCATGGAGATGGAGGTACAGAGAGTGAGAGGGAGCAGTGTTGTGACTTTCTAGAATTTTTTTGCGCCTTCCTTCCTTCCCCTGTCCTTCCCTCCCTCCCCTCCATTTTTCCTTTCCTTTTCTTCTCTACTGTTGTCTCAGACTTCTAGGGAACACCCAAACTGGATACCCTCCTGCTGACCCTCACTGTGTGAATATAAACCCATCCTTACAAGGGCCCACCTGCACTTAGAGGGTGAGGCTAGTGCAAGGATGAGGGGGTCTCACTGGTCTCCTCTCCTTCCCATAATGGTCTCGTCCTCTTTCACCTTTTCCCAGTTGGAACCATGTAACAGTGAACCTAATTCACATCACAGTTTTCACTTTGTAGAATGCTGCTCCATTACCTTCGCACCAACCAGTCCTACAGGACAGGTGTGATGCTTACTTAATACTTGGCAAGTCTGAAGTTCCAGGAGGTTTGTGCAGAATCTCACAGGAAGTTAGCATCCAGCTGGGACAGGACTCCTCCTTTACAGTCTAGTCAATGTTCCTCCCATGAGCCCATGTGGCTTCATGCTCCCCAGATTGGTAGCCCCCCTAAAGGAACAGACCCATCTCTCCCTTTTCCCCCTTAACTCTGTCCACAGCACAAGGCTGTTCAGCTACAGTGAGCCCTCCTGAGTGTAAAATGTGTCTTTTCTCAGGGAATGACTTTTGCAGGCTCACTCCCCAAGTCATCCTGCATTCCATCCAGGGTCCAGCCACACAAAAAGCCTCAACCTCCAGAAAAAAGCATGACCTAGGAGTTTCCAGGGAGGAGAATAAACATGAGACTCCAAAGAGGGAGGAGTTGGTTCAGCGCCCTGTAGCTCAGCAGCTAGGGCACCAGCCACGTACACTGGAGCTAGTGTTCAAACCCAGCCCGGGTCTGCCAAACAACAATGACAACTACAACCAAAAAATAGCTGGGCGTTGTGGCAGGTGCCTGTAGTCCCAGCTACTTGGGAGGTTGAGGCAAGAGAATCATTTAAGCCCAAGAGTTGGAGGTTGCTGTGAGTTGTGATGCCATGGCACTCTACCGAGGGTGACATAGTGAGACTCTGTCTCAAAAAAAAAAAGAGGGAGGAGTGTGAAGCTGTCATGCAGCATCTGCTGAGGGAATGTGCAGTGGAAAGAGCTGTGTGAACGCAAACTTTATCAGAAGGAGAGGGAGGCCCTACCACTCACACCTAGCCCCCCCAAAAGCGCCATCTTGCTGGCCCTTCCAGTCATTCATGCCGCAATCCTAGTAGTGAGCTGGGACTGTGTTTGCCATCACCAGGGGTCAAGAAAATTGGTCAGATGAACCTGCTTGGAGGTGGAAACAAAATGTCAGGACTCTGTGCTCATCCTGGATTATTCCACCTCATCTGGTCAGTAGGTAGTAGGTGTGTCAGTGGCCTCTGCTCAGAGGATGCTAGATCAGTGAAGAGACACCAACTCAAGTATGCACAGTCTTACCATTCCTGTTTCCTAGTGTGTTGGGGGAGAGTGAGAATGAAAGTGACCCAGAACAAATTAAACACAGTTTGGCTACTCATTACCTATTTTTTTTTTCCAGACAGAACCTCAAGCTGTCACCCTGGGTAGAGCACTGTGGCATCACAGCTCATAGCAACCTCCAACTCCTGGGCCCAAGTGATTCTCTTGCCTCAGCCTCCTGAGTAGCTGGGACTACAGGTGCCCGCCACAACGCCTGGCTATTTTTTGGTTGCAGTTTGGCTGGGGCTGGGTTTGAACCTGCCACCTTCGGTATATGGGGCCTGTGCTCTACCCACTGAGCCAGAGGTGCCACCTACTCATTACCTATTTATTCCTGTCTGTTCCTTTTTCATTCTACCTTCAAAGGATTTTTTTTTGCATTTATCAAATAGTTCTAAGCCTTTCTCCCCATCAGACTTGGCCTTCTATGGATTTACATACCAGAGACTTCGCAACTGTAGTTGAGAAGTGATTTGGGGAGACGGGTGCACTACAGAGAGAGCCTGGGAATGGGGGCCAAGCATGGAGCCTCTATATCTACGCCTCCCTCTGTTTGTCTGAGTTGGGAGGAAGCCAACAGTTGCACTGGATCAGGGTGTCCTGTCCGAGGAGACAGGGAGCTATATATCTCCTCTCTTGAGAGAGACAGTCCCGGGAGGAGGCAGGAAGGGCCTAGGAACAGGAGTAAAGTGGACAGGGAAAAGACAGTCAGATCCCCCAAAAGAATAGTTGGGGTGGCTCCTTGTCATTAGGTGCAGCCCAGGTGAAAACCTGGAGCTTGTCTGACTTGGAAAGCCAAGGAGAAAAGCAGAAAACAGTGAAAAAGCAGAAACTTATAGTTTACTCGACAGCTGTACTGTGATTTGGGACAAGTCATCTTCCTCTCCATATCCTCTTCATCTGATAAATGAGCTCAGTGTCCTGAGGTCTCCTCCAGTTCTTCAGTGAAAGTGTGTGCTTTTTGGCTCGGCGCCTGTGGCTTAACGGGCTAAGGCGCCAGCCACGTACACCTGAGCTGGCGGGTTCGAATCCAGCTTGGACCCGCCAAACAACAATGGTGGCTGCAAACAAAAAGTGGCCGGGCATTGTGGCGGGTGCCTGTAGTCCCAGCTACTTGGGAGGCTGAGGCAGGAGACTCGCTTGAGCCCAGGAGTTGGAGGTTGCTGTGAGCTGTGATACCACGGCATTCTACCCAGGGCGACAGCTTGAGGCTCTGTCTCAAAAAAACAAAAAAAAACA
>CAUYRH010080218.1:0-43194 GCA_963574655.1 Perodicticus potto | reverse complement strand
GAACCCGTCAGCTCAGGTGTATGTGGCTGGCACCTTAGACCGCTGAGCCACAGGCGCCGAGCCACTTTTTTTTCTTTCTTTCTTTCTTTTTTTTTTTGGAGACAGAGTCTCAAGCTGTCGCTCTGGGTAGCATGCTGTGGTGTCATAGCTCATAGCAACCTCCAACTCTTGGGTGCAAGTGATCCTTTTGTCTCAGTTTTCTCTTTTTAGTAGAGAGGAGGTCTCACTTTTTGCTCAGGCTGGTCTCAAACTCATGAGCTCAAGCAATCCACCCACCTTGGCCTCCCAGAGTACTAGGATTACAGGCCCAGTATGAGTTTTCTGAGGTTGAGTAAGACACGTTTTGTCTAAATGATGTCCCATAGGTGGACCATTCACGGGGTTTCTCCAGTACAGGTTTTCTGATACTGGCTTTGTGACTCTGGACAAGTTATGTAGGGTCTCAGGGTCTAGGTTCTCCTCTGAAAAATGGGAATATTTAGAGAGAATAATATTACAACATCTGTAAAGTGCTTAGTGCAGTGCCTGGTGCAGAGGGAAAGCTTAAAGTATGGTGGCTGTCATCTGGGTGGGTTTTTCTAGTTTGGCTATACTATGGTCTTTTGCCAGGGACCCTGGATTGTTCATGTTAGTGCCCCCAGCACCTGGCACTGTAGGGGCCATGTGCATGTTCGGTGGGCAAGTGAATGATGAAAGCTATAGCACTGGTTAGAGTTGAACAGAGGCCTGCTTTGGATGTCAGCTGTGTTCCTGGCCCAGCCTCATGGTGACTGTGACCCTGAGCCTATGAAGTATTTTCTAAGCCTGGTGCTCATTGCTCCTGATAGCCAAACAGAAATATAAGGTAAAGCTGGGTTCAGTGGCTCACCCCTATAATCCTAGGACTCCGGGAGGCCAAGGCAGGTGAATTGCTTGAGCTCAGGAGTTGGAGACCAGCCTGAGCAAGAGTGAGAACCCATCTCTAAAAATATGTATATATGTATTTTTTAATGCTGATTTATATATAGATTTATATATATATATCTGGGCCTTGTGGTGGGGGCATATAGTCTCAGCCACTTGGGAGGCTGAATCAAGAGGATCACTTGAGCCCAAGAGTTTGAGTTTGCTGTGAGTTATGATGCAGCATGCTACCAATGGTGACAAAGTGAGATCCTGTCTAAAAAAAAAAAAGAGAGAGAAGCGAAGAAAAAAAAGAAGTATAGGTAAAAGAAGAAATCCTTGGAATCTGCTCACTCAGAGGTAAGGATATCACCATCATCTTTTTTTTTTTTTTAATTGTTGGGGATTCCTTGATGGTAACCACCATCTTTTTAAACTTCAGTCATCCTCACTCTTGACTAATTTTCCCTTAGAGCATTCATTCAACAATATTCAACCTATACTTATTTATTGAGTACCTGCTGTATCCCAGGTACCAGACTATGCCCCAGGGAACCACTGGCAATTACGTGAATATCTCTACTTTCAAAACAGAGTGTAAGTCATCAGGAAATGCTGCGAATGGGGGCATAGTAGGTGTGGTTTTAGGGAGACACCTGACCCAGATGTGGAGGAATCAGGGAAGGCTTCTTGGAGAAAAAGGTAGGTGAGCATGACACAGCAGGCCTGGGGAGGAATCTCAGGATCAGAGATGTGGAGACTCTTGCATCAAAGCATCCGGAATTAAGGATCCAAATTTTCTCTACGTTACTTAACTGTTTTTTTTCCAGACTCTGCTTTCTCCAAGACTTGAGACATATGTTGTTATGGAAGCCCATAACATCTTCATATCTTTATGCATCTTCATAAAGTAATTATGTTCATTGTACAACATGGGAAGATAATTGCTGTAAAGAAGTGGGTGGGTGGCTCGGCGCCTGTGGCTCAACGGGCTAAGGCGCCAGCCACGTACACCTGAGCTGGCGGGTTCAAATCCAGCCCAGGCCCGCCAAACAACAATGATGGCTGCAACCAAAAAATGGCCTGGCGTTGTGGCGGGTGCCTGCAGTCCCAGCTACTTGGGAGGCAGAGGCAGGAGACTCGCTTGAGCACAGGAATTGGAGGTAGCTGTGAGCCGTGATGCCACAGCACTCTATCCAGGGTGATAGCTTGAGGCTCTGTCTCAAAAAAAAAAAGAAGTGGATGGGTGGCGGGTGGTGCCTGTGGCTCATTGAATAGGGCGCTGGCCCCATATACCAACGGTGGCGGTTTGAACACGGCCCCGACCAAATTGCAACAAAGAAATAGCCAGATATTGTGGTGGGTGCCTGTGGTCCCAGCTACTTGGGAGGCTAAGGCAGGAGAATAGCCTAAGCCCAGGAGCTGGAGGTGCTGTGAGCTGTGACATCACAGCACTCTACCAAGGGCAACAAAGGGAGACTGTCTCTAAAAAAAAAAAAAAAAAATGTGTGGGTGGGTGAGTGGAGTCTTCTGCAACCCCGGTGAATATTCTCTCTCTCTTAGTTAAAAAAAAACTGAGATATGAATTACAAATCCTAATATTCACCCTTTTACTGTGAAATTCAGTAGTTTTTTGTATATTCACAAGGTTGTATAGCTATCACCACTATCTTGATTCCAGAACATTTCATTACACACAAAAAAAACTCTGAACCCATTTGCAGTCACTCCCCATCTCATCCTCCCACCAATCCCTGGGAACCACTATTCTACTTTCTATCTCTATCAGTTTGCCTATTCTGAAGATTTCATGTAAATGGAATTATACAATATGTGGCCTTTTGTGTCAGGCTTAATTTACTTAGCATAATGTTTTCAAGGTTCGTCTATATTATAGCATAAATTCATTCCATTTTATGGCTGGCTAATATCTCATTGTATGTATATACCACATTAAAAATACATTCATCAGTGCATGGATATTTAGGTGTCTTTATTTACTCTTTATGATTATTTTGAAAAATACTGCTGCAAATATTTATCTATAAGTTTCTGTGTGGATGGGTTTTCAGTTCTCTTATGTTCTCTAGGAGCGAGCTTGATGGGTCACATGTTAATTTTATATTTAACTTTTAGAGAAACTGGCAGATTATTTTCCAAAGTGGTTGCATCACTTTATGTTCTCACCAGCAATGTATGAGGGTTCCGGTGTCTCCACATTTTTATCAGCACTTGTTATTGTTCTTTTTGATTATAGTCATCTTAGTGTCTTAATGGATGTGAAGTATCTCATTATGGTTTTGATTTGCATTTACCTGATGATTGATGATGTTGAACATCTTTTCTTGTGTTTATTGGCCATTTATGTGTCTTCTTTGGAACAATACCTATTCAAATAAATCCATTGCCCATTTGTATTCTTTTTTTTTTTTTTTTTTTTTTTTTACTTAGTCTCACACTGTGAGTGCCCCCGGCTAGAGTGCAGTGATATAGCTCACAGCAACCTCAAACTCCTGGGCTCAAGCGATCCTCTCATCTCAGCCTTCTGAGAAGCTGAGACTGCAGGCCTGCAACACCACATCCAGCTAATTTTTCTATTTTTAGTAGAGACAGAATCTTGCTCTTGCTCAGGCTGGTCTTGAACTCCTCAGCTCAAGCAACCCACCTGCCTTGGCCTCCCAGAATGCTAAGATTACAGGTGTGAGCCACTGCTCCTGGCCATTGCCCATTTTTAAATGGGTCATTTCCCTATTTGTTGTTGAGTTTTTTTTGGTTTTTTGTTTTTTTGTTTTTTGAGACAGAGCCTCAAGCTGTCACCCTGGATAGAGTGCCGTGGCATCACAGCTCACTGCAACCTCCAACTCCTGGGCTCAAGCAAGTCTCCTGCTTCCACCTCCCAAGTAACTGGGACTACAGGCACCTGCCACAATGCCTGGCCATTTTTTGGTTGCAACCGTCATTGTTGTTTGGCGGGCCCGGGCTGGATTTGAACCCGCCAGCTCAGGTGTACGTGGCTGGTGCCTTAGTTGCTTGAGCCACAGGCTCCGAGCCTGTTGTTGAGTTTTAATCATTCTTTATATATCTTGGATACTAGACTCTAAACAGACACATGATTTGAATACATTTTCTCTATTTCATGAGTTATCTTTTCATTTTAATTTTCTTTTTTTTTTTCTGAGATAGAGTCTCACTTATCATCCTTGGTAGAGTGCTGTGGCCTCATAGCTCACAGCAACCTCAAACTCTTGGGCTCAAGCGATCTTCTTGCCTCAGCCTCCCAAGTAGCTGGTACTACAGGCGCCGGCCACAATACACAGCTATTTTTTTTTAAGACATGGCTTCTGGCTCTTGCTCAGGCTGGTCTTAAAGCTGTGAGTTCAGGGCAATCCACCTGCCTTGACCTTCTAGAATGCTAGGATTATAGGCATGAGCCACTGGCGTCCAGCCTCTTTTCATTTTCTTGATAGTGACCTTTGAAGCACAAATGTTTTAAAATAATTTTATCTACTTTTTTCTTCATTTGCTTGTGCTTTTGCTGTCATATGAAACCAATTCCTGATCCAAGGTCATGAAGATTTACACCTATGTTTTTTTGGGGGGGTTGTTTTTTTGTAGAGACAGAGTCTCACTTTATCACCCTCTGTAGAGTGCCGTGGCATCACACAGCTCACAGCAACCTCCAACTCCTGGGCTTAGGCGATTCTCTTGCCTCAGCCTCCCGAATAGCTGGGACCACAGGCGCCAGCCACAACGCCTGGCTATTTTTATGTTTTGCAGTTTGGCCGAGGCCGGGTTTGAACCCGCCACCTTCAGTATATACTCACTGAGCCACAGGCGCCGCCCTACACCTATGTTTTCTTGAAAAACTGTTTTTGTTTTTTTTTGTCCTTTTGAGACAGGATCGTCTTCTGTTGCCCAGGCTAGAGTGTGCTGGTGTGATGATAGCTCACTGCAACCTCAAGTCATCCTCCTATCTCTGCCTCTCAAAGTGCTGATTGCTGACTGAACCACCATGCCCAGCCTTATGTTTTCTTCTAATATTTTTTTAGTTATAGATTTTACTTGTAGGTCTTTGGTCCATTTGAGTTAATTTTTGTACATGATGTGAGGTAGAGGGTCTAACTTCATTCTTGTGCATATGGATATCCAGTTGTCCAAGGGTCATTTATCTTTTGTTTTTTTTTTTTGGTAGAGATGGAGGTCTCACTATGTTGTCCAAAGTAGTCCTGAATTTGTTGGCTCAAGTGATCTTCCTGCCTTGGCCTTCCAAAGTGTTGGGATTACAAGCGTGAGCCATCACACCCAGGCCCAACATTATTTGTTGAAAGACTGCTCTTTCCCCCATTGACTTGTCTTTGTGTCTTTATCAAAAATCAATTGACCATAAATACATGGGTTTATTTCTGGACTTTCTATCCTGTTCCTTTGATCATATGTCTGTCTTTATGCCTGTACCACACAGTCTTGATTACTATAATGTTGCTGTAAATTTTCAAATTGGAAAGTGTAAGTCCTCCAACTTGGTTCTTTTTCAAGATTTTGGCTATTCTGGATCCCTTGCATTTCCTTGGGAATTTTTGGATCAGCTTTAAATTTTTCTGCAAAAAAAAGTCATCTGGGATTTTGATAGAGATTACATTAAATTCATAGATCAATTAGGGGGCTCTTGCCATCTTAAGAACATAGCCTTCTCATTTTTTCTTTTGGGTATTTATTAAGTACAAAGTTGAGCTCATGAATAAATGTACTGTTCTAATTCCAGACTTACTGTGCTTAATATTCTATGATAGGCATTTCCCTGTATTATGAAAAAAAGCAAGCTTAATTTCAGTGCTATATAGTATTCCATATGTAGCAGTACCATATAGAATTACAAACTCTTATTTTGGGCTGTCTTGGAAGCTACTTCATGTAGATCTGTTGTGGTGTAGACCTCTCACTGATTGGCACAAAGGGACACTGGAAGTACTGATAGCTCATAAAAGAGCAGCAGAACATTAGTGTCAAAATTGATCAACCAGTACCCCATGCCGAGATGGGGGACTGGGCTTGCTGGAGAAGCCAGTATACTGGTTAATGGAGAGAAGACCTGTCTGTCTTCTTGGCAGAATACCCTGAATAGATGAAATGAGAAATAATCATCCCACAAAGTGCACAGACACTAATAGGCATGTTTGGTTTAGGTATGTTTTTCTAGAACAGTTGATTTTAAACATTTTTAAATTTGCAGCATAATTCATTTTTCACTGCAACTAAGCACATACACATTCACCTGAAACAAAAGTTTCACTAAATAACATTCACTTTTTGTGTTGGCCAGGAGAAGCTGGTTTGCTGCAGTAACAAACAACCTCAAAACTTTAGTGGCTCAAGAGTTTTCTTCTCTCTCTCTTATTTATTTATTTATTTATTTATTTATTTATTATTTTTTTTGTAGAGACAGTCTCACTTTATCACCCTCGGTAGAGTGCCGTGGCATCACACAGCTCGTAGCAACCTCCAATTCCTGGGTTTAGGCGATTCTCTTGCCTCAGCCTCCCGAGTAGCTGGGACTACAGGCGCCCAGCACAATGCCCAGCTATTTTTTTGTTGCAGTTTGGCTGGGGCCAAGTTTGAACTCGCCACCCTCGGTATATGGGGCCGGCGCCCTACTCACTGAGCCACAGGTGCTGCCCAGTTTTCTTCTCTCTTATGCTACACATCTATCAGGTAGTGGGCAAGTACTGGTATTTGGGTTGGTGGAGGCTTTCCCATCCAGATCATCGCTGGTTTCAGTGCTAGAGAAAAGAGAATAAGGTAGGCAAAAGAATAACCCTCTCCCCGCCAGACGTCTACATCCTAATCCTTGGAAACCAAATCTGTCATGTTACATGACAGAGGGTAATGGTGGTGGGTGCATAGGGAATTAATTTCAACTGACCTTGAAATAGGGAGATTGTTACATATTATCCAGATGGGCCCCAGTGTAAACCCCAGGGTTTTTGAAAGTGGAAGAGAGAAACCAAAAAGGTCATAGTGATGCAATATGCTAAGAACCCAACCAGCTCTTGTAGGGTGTTGAAGGTGGAGGCAGTGACCATGAGCCAAGGAATGTGGGTGGCCTGTAGAAGCTGGAAAAGGCAGGGAAGCATACCCATTCCAAGAGGCTCCAGAAAGGGACACAGCCCTGCTGATACCTTGATTTTAGACTAGTGAGGCCCATTTTGTGCTTCCGAACTACAGAACTTTAAGATAGTACATTTGTGTTGTTTTAGGCCACTAAGTTTGTGCTAATTTGCCATAGCAGCCATAGAAACTAATACAGAGAGCATGGGGAATCAAGCATCAGCACTTAAATGCATCTGCCTGGAAGCAACACATGGCACTTCTGCTTGTATTTTGTTGGCTAGAGTAAGCCACATGGGCATGCCTAACTTCATGTTATTGGAGAAGTTTGATACTCCCATACGCCCAGCCTTAGAGGGAAACTGAATATTGGTAAATGTCGTAATAATAATATCTATTATACCTTTGCTACCTGCAGTGCATGCTTACAGTGCATGCTTTCTGTTCCATTTCATTCAAAACCAAAAAATCCTTTAAGTGACTTCATTATCAGCTACTGTGTTCTGACTCCTAGTTTGGAAATGGCTGCTACGCAGACCCTCTTTTGCCCAGGCCTCATGGACCACAGGATACACCAGGTGTGTGACACACCTAGGCATAGCTGATTGACCCAGGTGTGAGACACATGACCAAAGATGACCAATCACATTCCTCTCCTGGGAATTTGGAATTGGGCCATTCAGCCAGTTAGCAGTGGGAAGCTAGCGTAGAAACAGGGTCGGAGTGAAAGTCACATGGCAAGCCAAAAGGATGGAGGAGCAAAAAAGCCCTGAGTAAGCAAAGGGAGCTGGTCTACAGAGACGATGGAGCAGCCACGCAGACAGCAGTGCAGCCCCAGAAGGAGAGGTGGAGAGAGCACTCGACCGCCTGAGATCGGATGGCTTCCTTGGTGCTGGCTCCAGCCCCCACGCGTCCTGCCTGCTTGTCCTTCCCGTGAGATTTTTGCCCCTTTATGACGACCCCTCCCCTTTTGTCTTGAGCTACCCTGGGGCTCCGGGAGGTTGCTTTTCCTTGTCTCCAGGTAGCGTTAATCATCCAGAACACTGCTGGTGTTTCTCTTCTGAGCACCCAGCTGTGGCTCTGAGGACCAGGCTGTGGGGCATACATGGGACGGGATGGGGTAAGGTGGAGTGGTGAGTTAAACCTCTCCTCCCACAACCTGGAAGTCTGGTTTAGACCGCAGGCTGGGGTGTTTGTGTTTGCTCTTCAGAGTGGATGGGCAGAGGCATCTGTGTGGTGCTGCGCAAGTGGGGGTCCTGGTAAACTGGGAACACCCGACAGGGCCTCTTTTCTGAGACTGTTTGGACCAGGAACCAGTGGAGTTGTTTCTAGGAGGCCTTGGTAGTGTGGTGGGAAGGATGTGGGCTCTGGAGACAGGCAGACCACAGTTTGCCTCTGTCATCCTCCATTTCCTCATCTCTGAAATGGGATTGTTTTATGAAGCAGCAGCCTTCTAGGAAAAATACTTAAAGTTGGGAGTAGGGCATAACACGCTCTCAGCTATCCTTGTTTGAGGAAGCCATCAGCGTCCCTGCTTCCTGAAGGAGGTGGCCCCAGTGCTGATTAATTAAGTTAGTCGCAGGTCATTCTCCACTGCTGGTCTGTGCTTCCTGCCCCTTGTCACTCTGGCCTCTCCTGTCCTGTTTCCCCTCTGCTATTATTCCTGATGTTGATAAAAACACTTGCTTTATCCAACCACAGCAGGACTGCGGATAAAGTCCTTGGGGGCAGGCAGACAGAATTGCTTCTGAGTCCTGACTGAGCCCCTTGCTTGCTGTATGTTCCTGGGCAGACTATTGTATCTCTCTGAGACTTGAGTTAATTATCTGGAAGATGGGGTGTATAATGCCCATGTCACAGTGCTGTTATGAGAAATAATTAGCCCTCAACAAACGCTAGTTCCTTCTTCCCTTCTTCCCTTCTTGAATATCTTTCCTCCCCGCCTGGCCACAGTACCCTCCAGAATGGCTTTCCCTGACTCAGTTATTTGTGGCTTTCCTTTCCCTCAGACTCTGGGCTCCTGGGGTTTTTAGAAGCAGCCAGGGGCCCTGTGGCCTGTGCCGCTTCCAGCCTCATCTTGGGGGCTACTTGTTCAAACCTGTGATCTTTTTTCTCACTTTAGCCATTATCACTCTTCAGCCAACAGTGATATCTTCACACTCCAAACACTGACAAATAGTAGGAGGAGAAAAGCTTGGGCCTCCTAGGGGAGGTGGGGCAGGGATGCGTCAGGCTTTTCTTTGCAAGCCATGCTCAGACCCATCAGTGGTCCCTGGGGCCCTCAGAAGTGAGGAAACAGGCCGGGGCTGTGGAGGCAGCACAGAGCCACCAGCCACTCGCCTTCCTGGGGAATTGGGGAGTAGCTATGTCTGTTGCTTCTGTCTCGGACCTCACAACCTTGCCCACCGGGATGCCTGCTAGAGGTTTTGCTCCAGGGAGATTGGGTGGCAGACTTCCCGCTTAGCCTCACTGGGCCCACGCCATCTCTCTTTGTTTATGGCTGTTTCTCTCTTTTTTCATCCCTCATTCCATCCTTTATTTTCACATGTCCAGGACCTGTGTCACTGTCCTCCCGTCTCTTCTCCCTCATCTCTGGGGCTCTTTCACTTCTTTTTCTCCCTCTTCTAACTCTGACTATGTGAGATTCTGGGACTAGATGATGGAGGCAGCTGCGGGGTCTCCGGATCTCAGTCCTGGCTGGGTGTAGAGGGCAGGAGGAGTTGGGGAGGGAAAGTGAGCACTTTTCAGGAGCTGGGGACTGTGTCTTGGCCTGCCTATAACCAGGGCTCTGGTGCGTGACCACAGGCATATCCCCATCCTTTCCCAGTTAAGTAAGACAGTTGATTCCTTCACTAATTCATTCATTCTCTCAGCTATTCAATTAATATTAATTGAGGGTTTGCTATCTGCTATTCGTTAACACATACTTATTGGACAACGATTAAGTGTGCTGTGCTGGGAGCTTGGAATAGATACATCAGTGGACAAGAGAGACAAAGATCCCTGTGTGTGGAGGAAAATGTTAGTAGAGAAGAACGAGAGTCAGGGAAGGATTGGGGGGCGGGGGCAGGGGCAAGGGCAGGTTGGAGCATCAGATGAGGCAGTGGTGCTGGGTGAGCATGTGTTTGGGGGAGAGTGTCCTGGGAAGGGATCTGCCTGAGCAGAGGCTCTGAAGTAGGACTTGCCTTGCTATTTTGGGGGAACCTGGGATGTGACCTGGAAGACAGAGGAGGCAAGAGCAGCTTGGCTTCGCAGCACACCAGGTTTTCTCTGTGCTTAAGCTCAGGAACTTGCACTTGGGAAGATTTCCTTGCTTACCCTGTGAGGAGTAGACTCTGTTGCTCACCCAGGGGAGCTATGACGGCAGCAATGGTGGCTTAGTGGTAGAGCTGGTTAAGCTGGGCACTGTTCCATGCTCAGCACTTGCATGGTGCCTGTTGGCCACTCTGGGCCCCTGGGTAGAGGTCCTGCCCCTAGGTGGCCTGCAGGAGCCCCTGGGCATGATACATGGACCCTGGCCTCACCTCTCTTTCTCTCCACAGAGTGTTCAAGAAGGCCAGCCCGAATGGAAAGGTGAGTCTATAACAGCCTGATGGGCTCCTGCCTGACCCCAGGCTCTTTGGGACCACAGAAGGGAAAGCATCTCTACTGACATGTCCAGCTCCCCGGGGGAGGGGGCAGATGCTGTTCCTCATCTGAGAGGGACACGGCTCTTTCTTTAGGGGCCCTCGATCTCAAGGGGGAGGCTCTTAGGAAACTTTCTGTGAGTGGGGAGATATAACCCCTCTGCACTTGAGGCCTCCCAGCCTGGTATAGGGGGAGACATGAATGTGATAAACAGAGGATGAGCTGATCAGTAAGTACTGAGAGCTCGAGGTGAGTGAGTCCCTGGTACAAGAAGACCCCAGCATACATCCTCGTTACCTCCAGAGAAGCCCCCAGGGTCTGTCCCTGTTTCTGTCTCCCACAGGCCCAGAGTCCCTCCCTCCCCCATCTCAGTTTAGCACATAGATTATTATTCCATGCCAGGTCTTGGCCAGCCTGGTGGGGACTGGGATAGGGTGTGCTGAGATGAGTCAGGCAGAGCCCGTGCCACTCAGGATGGATTGTTTCACTATGAAGTGGCAAGGGTGAGATGCCAGGTAGCAGGGCCTGCAGGCCCAGCCTGGGTGCTCAGTGACAGTTTGTTCCAGGAGGGATGCATTTCCAGGCAAGGCAAGGTGGTAAATAAAATTTCTGGCAGGAACATAAAATTGCAAGGAGTTCAAGGGGGTCCCAAGCAGCTGGGCCTCAGAGTGCCAGGAGGGAGGCAGAGGGAGTGGGTGCTGAGGCTGGGAGGCTACAGGGCCGGTCTTGAGGAGGCTGGGGGCAGGCTTAGGAGTATGGACCCCTGGCCTGGGTTGGCAGACAGTCCCACATCCCCTGGTGTGCCTGCAGCAGACACCACCATCCTGTCCTGCAGGGCAGTGTTCTTGCTTACACTCCTTCCCAGCCTAGGCCCAGGCAGCACTGCCAGTGTTCAGAGTTGGTTCTTGGAATGAAACTCATTTGTCATCCTTACCTCTGCCCACCGAGGAGCCAGTAAAGGGTTTTCAAATGGAAATAGCACGGTTTGATTTGCATTTTGGGGTGACGGTCCGGCTAAGGAAAGGGCTGGAGTGCATGAGGCCAGAGTGTCAACTGGCCAGTGTGGTCATTCAGGCAGGAGTGGCTATGGGGGGAAGAGGGACAGTTTTAGGAAATTTGGGAGAGGTAAAGCCATTGGGATTGGAGATTGTTGAAAAGCAGGGAGCATCTCAGATGACACTGTGAATAGATTTGACTTGAAGCCACTGGAATTCTAGCTTGGGGCTCCTCCCTGTTGGCTGACTGCTGAGTAGGCACCAGCTCCCCAGTGCCTCACTGCCTCAGAAAACAAGCCCTCCTGCTCAAAAATGGTAACTGTGTGAGGGGATGCATTCGTTAATAGCCAGAGTTAACCTTTCTATAATGTATATATACTTTAAAACCTTGTGTTGTATGCGATAAATAACATTATTTTTTTTTTAATTTTTTTTTTTTTTTTTTAGGCTAATTGCCTGTGGCGCAAGAGGCTAAGGTGCTAGCCATGTACGCCTGAGCTGGCAGGTTTGAATCCAGCCCGGGCCTGCCAAACAACAATGACGGCTGCAACCAAAAAATGGCCGGGCGCCTGTAGTCCCAGCTACTTGGGAGGCAGAGGCAGGAGACTCGCTTAAGCCCAGGAATTGGAGGTTGCTGTGAGCTGTGATGCCACAGCACTCTATCTAGGGTGACAGCTTGAGGCTCTGTCTCAAAAAAAAAAAAATCTTTTTTTTGTAGAGATACAGTCTCACTTTGTCACCCTCAGTAGAGTGCTGTAGTATTACAGCTCACGGCAACCTCCAACTCCTGAGCTTAGGCGATTCTCTTGCCTCAGCCTCCTGAGTAGCTTGGACTACAGGTGCCCACCACAATACCTGGCTATTTTTTTGTTGCAGTTTGGCCGGGGCCAGGTTTGAACCTGTCACTCTCGGTATATGGGGCTAGTGCCCTACCCACTGAGCTACAGGCGCTGCCCAGTTAACATATGATTTTATATGTCCATTTAAAAAAAGCAAATTAGGGGGGTGCAGTGGCTTATGACTATAATCCTAGTACTCTTGGAGGCCGAGGTGGGTGGATTGTCTGAGTTCAGGAGTTCAAGACCAGCCTGAACAAGAACGAGACCCTGTCCCTAAAAAAAAAAAAAAAAAAGTAGCCGGGCGTTTGTGGTGGGCACCTTTAGTCCCAGCTACTTGGGAGGTTGAGGCAAGAGGATCATTTGAGCCCAAGAGTTTGAGGTTGATGTGAGTTATGGCACCGTGGCACTCTATCCAGGGCGACAAAGTGAGACATTGTCTCAAATAATTAATTAATTAATTAATATTTTTAAAAAGAAGGAAAACAAGTCTTCATATAAGTAGATTTCTGCCAGGCTACAAGATGTGTGGGGACCAGTTGGAGGATGCGATGTCGATGTTCAGAGCCCCTGAGGGCTCAGCCTGGGGCTGCCTGGGGAGCCCTCACCCTCTCTGAGATGCTGGCACTCCTGCTCAGCCGACTTCCCTGCTGCCGCTGCTGCACCCTCAGTGATGCTTGGTGGCACTGATCTCGCTAGGCCTCAGCATCCTCATCTGTAAAACAGAAGTAATTATGACTCCTTCCTAGGTCTTTGGGAGGAAGAGATGCTTTTAAAATTTTACAAGGATTTGCTATTCTTAGTGTTAGGGCTGGGTCCAAGTCCAGTTACGATTTTGATGAGGATTAGAAATGGGTCTAGGAGTTTCAGGGGCAGCTCCCAGGATTTTCTCCAGGTAGGGGACTGTGTCACTGCCTGCTGTGGCCTACCTGGCCCTTGCTGCTAACGTGCTCTGTTCCTGTCCTCCTCAGCTCACCGTGTACCTGGGAAAACGGGACTTTGTGGATCACATCGACCTCGTGGACCCTGTGGGTGAGTCCATGGAAGGCAGGTGGAGGGGAAGGGGAAGGCCAGGCTGGCTAAGCCTCCTAAGAATAGCCCTCAGGTCTTCAGGGGGGCCTGATGCCAGGAATGGGGCATGCGTGGCTTCCTGCCTCAGGCAACAAACATTTACTGGGCAGATCCTTCCCCATGCACAGGAGGACCGTGTGCTTGTGGGAAGATGTCCAGATGCTGATAAGGAGGATAAGGATGATGATGGTGGTAGCCACCACTTTCCGTAACGCTTGTCATCCAGGAGATGGTGGGGGGGGCGCTACACTTGCTATCCCTGCTTTACAGACAAGGAGAATGAGACACAGACAGGCTCAGTGGCTGGTGCCAGGTCACATAGCTAGTAGGTAGAGGAAATGGAGGGACAGTCCGTCCTGGGGCTTGTGAAATGGAGGCTGGCCTCGCCCACACAGGAATCTTGCCAGAGGCTGGACTGTGGCCAAAGGCACCTTCCGAGTTCTTGTTCAAGTTCAGGGGCTCACAGCCTCTGCATTCTTGACAGTTTGGATTGGATAACTCTGTTGGTGGTGCCCATCCTATACGACAGCATCCCTGGCCACCACCCATTTGATGCCAGCAGTCCCTCTCCCTCCAGGCATGACAATCATGTGTTTAGATATTGCCAGATGTCCCCTTTGGGGGAAAATGACCCCTGTTTATGAGTCCTCATTGGGAAAGCCTTGGTCTCATTGCCTCTTCCCCTGAGTGTTTGAGAGAGAGAGGCCCAAATTTACCCCTGTTTTATGAATGGGCACACTGAGGACCAGAGAGGATAAGTGGCTTTTTAAAGGGGGATATGAATAAACCAAAGTGAGACCAAAGGAGGTGACAGGTTGGAAGAATGGAGACGAGAAATTTCATGAGGCCAAGTCCAGGTACAGAAATTGGGAGGGGTTGTTTGGGAAAAAAGTCCCAGAGAATATGGCCTCTCTTATCACATCCCTGGGATCTGTCCTGAGGCCAGGGAGCAGGAGAGATCTAAGTGGTCCCAGACCCAAGACCGAGAGCACAGTGGTGGATTTCAGCCCGCTTGGAGGAGGACCTTGGACACGCTGGGGCAGGAGACTAAGGGGCTGTGAACGGCAGCAGGGCCAGCTTCACCCTTGCTTTGTGAAGAGCGACCCCATTTCTCTCTAGCCCTGTCTCCCAATGCTCAGAGTTCCTCTGTGATTTGTATCTTTTCCCTGAACTGGCCCTTAGAGGCAGTGAGCAGGCAGATGGTTCAAGTGCTTCAAGTTGTGGTCCAGTAGGCGGAGGCCAGGGCTGTCTGGGCTCACTAGCCTATTAAAGGCAGCAGCAGAGGCAGCTGGAGGCTGGGAGGAGGCGGGAGCAGGAGGAAATCAGCTCCCCAAAACATACAGTCATACACCCCTGGGAGCTGTTCGGCCAGTGTTCACAGAGCACCTACTTTGTGCCAGGCCCTGTGCTTGAGCCCTGGGTATCCCAGAGAGCTCTGGGGCATCGTCCAGAGGTGACCAGGTGACTCATGCTGAGAAGTGCTTTTTCCATCATGGCATGGCCTGAAGGATTGGTCTGATTATATCCTCCCTGTGCTCAACTATTCCTCCTCACACCTGCACACAGCCCAAGCCTCTGGCCTGGCAACTGGGACATTTACGATCAGGCCTGACCCTCCTTTCCGCTGGCCTGCAGAATCTGTTCTCCCAGGCCCCATGCTATTCTCACTACCTGCTGTGGCCTACCCCTGAACTGTGTGATCAACAACCCTCCCCTGGTCCCTGCTCCAGCTTCCCTTTCCCATGGAGCCTTCTGTGATAGTGAGTACCTTTTCTGGGACTCCCTCTCCACAGACTTTCCACTGAGCCCTGGTGCCTGTGCAGGATGTGGCACAGAGGAGGTGCTCACCATAAAAGGAAGATGCATGGTCAGGCTCTGGGACAGGTTGGCCACTCCCCTGACCAGCTGTCCCTGGCACCTGCCCAGGACTGGGGTTGTACTGGGACCCCTGCAGGCATTCACTCCCAGGCAAGGCCTCTGAGATTCCTGAGAGGTTGTCTGGGGCAGCATGGGAGGGGGTGTGATAGGCATCTTCTTCCGCCTCCTCCCAGCCTCCAGCTGCCTCTGCTGCTGCCTTTAATAGGCTAGTGAGCTAGGGAAGAGAGAAGGGGAGAGAGTTTTGGCCAGCAGTGGACTGGAAGTGCCAGGCAGGGGATGACCCCTGAGCCACTTTATGGCCTTTCGGGGTGCTGGGCAGAGATGTCCTTTGTGTCCAGCTGGACTCTGCTACTGAGGACAGGCCTCAGGGCACTGGGGCACATTTCATGGTGCTCACAAGGGCCAAGCACCTCCTAAGGGCTTTACACATCTGACCCATTTTACTCATGTGCATATACAACCCATTCAGTCCCCACAGGATCCCCGTCAGGTGGGTACTGCAGGTCACAGTTCCTGACCCACATATTCCCAATGCTAAAGCTCTGAAAACCTAACATTCTTTCTGGGCGGTGCCTGTGACTCAGTGGGAGGGCACCGGCCCCATATACCAAGGGTGGCAGGTTCAAACCCAGCCCCTTCCAAACTGCAACAGAAAAATAGCCCGGCGTTGTGCCAAGCGCCTGTA
This sequence comes from Perodicticus potto, assembly GCA_963574655.1. Classification (NCBI taxonomy): domain Eukaryota; kingdom Metazoa; phylum Chordata; class Mammalia; order Primates; family Lorisidae; genus Perodicticus; species Perodicticus potto. The sequence goes on along the minus strand of CAUYRH010080218.1, from coordinate 27,115 downwards.
GTCCCAACTACTCGGGAGGCTGAGACAAGAGAATCTCCTAAGCCCAGGAGTTGGAGGTTGCTGTGAGCTGTGTGACGCCATGGCACTCTAACAAGGGCGATAAAGTGAGACTCTGTCTCTACCAAAAAAACAAAACAAAACAAAAAAAACCCTAACATTATTTCTAAGTGGTGCAGGATTCATTCACTGGCAAGCCTGACCTAAACTGATGTGAGCTGTTTATGCCTGATCTAATTAGCCACTTGGCGAGAACACTTGCATTTCTCTATGGAAATATGAATGGCTTTAATAGCGGGGTGCAGGTCCTGCAGAGGGTACTCCAGAAGGTCTGGAACATGTGCCATATTGCCTCTCTACAATTTGAAACTTCTAAGTAAGTTTCAAAGTATACCTGGTCATAGGGGTTTTCAACCCTTATTAGTATTCTTATCCAGACACAAAGAAATAGAGACATTAAGTAACCTGCTGACAGTCCCCAGCTGGGTCTGTAGGGCTGGCCTGGGGTGGGAGTGGGTGGAATGGTAGGAGTAGGCCATGCCACAGGTGCTGGCCTTCCCGTTTCTCTCAGGATCCTTTGAGATGGACAGATGATTAGGCTTGGATTTGAGTTTGTTTGGGGCTCAAGGGGTTGGGAGGTCAAGTTGGGTGTGTCTGCTCACTCTCTGTCCTTCCTGCAGATGGTGTGGTGCTGGTGGATCCTGAGTATCTCAAAGAGAGGAGAGGTAGGCTATGGCCCCCACCCCCAGCCTGTCGGAGACCTCCTCCCCCACAGTCCTCCAGCACAGGGTCTCCCTGCCTCCCCACTGGCTCCCCTGAAAGCCCCAACCATACCACAGTAGGCGCCCTTGCCTCTCAGTCCAGGACAGCCCTGCCCTAGGCCTACTTTGGAAGAATGTTCTTAAATGCCCAAGCACTTTTGACATCAGTATGTCATGACTGTGGCCAGGCTGGGGATGCCAACAGGGCAGGGGTTAAGGTTCTATCTTACAGAAGAGAATACTGATACAGAAGGTCAAGGGATTGTCCAAGGTCAGCAGGAAGACAGGAGTGGGGGGCTGAGACAAGACCCAACCATAAGGAGATCACTCAGCAGCCTCCATCTCCCTGCTCCTTTTCCAGGCCCCCTGGCCCCCATCCCAGGCCTACTAGCCTTCTGCAGCCCCCACCACACCAGTCAGACCATTTTCCTGGCCCTCCACGCAATGCAGAGTGCAGATCTCAGAGGGGGTTGGGGGAAGGGAGGTGGGGAGTAGAACTCACCCAATAGGCAGTCCCCAGCTCCTTCCAAGGGCCAGGCCATAGGTATCTCTTCTAGCTCCCAGCTACTCAATACCAGCTCCTCCAAGGGCAGACAGTGCAGTGTCTCTAAGCACCTTGGGACCTTTGCACAGGCCTGTGGCCGCCCATTAGGCCAGTCCCTGGGCTGTGGCTGGTGCTCTGGGGGATTGTTTGCTATTCTCCAGGCACCTCCTCAGTGCCTCTGCTCCCCACAGTCTACGTGACACTGACTTGTGCCTTCCGCTATGGCCGGGAGGACCTGGATGTCCTGGGCCTGACCTTTCGCAAGGACCTTTTCGTGGCCAACGTGCAGTCCTTCCCGCCAGCTCCCGAGGACAAGAAGCCCCTGACACGGCTGCAGGAACGCCTCATCAAGAAGCTGGGCGAGCATGCCTACCCTTTCACCTTTGAGGTCAGGGACCACTGTCCGTGGGACTCATTTCAGAAGTGCCACCTCAGGGTGGGGTGGTAAAGGTCAGCTGCTCCACATCACCCAGTTCCCCAGTGCGCGTTGGGACCCAGGGTACTGTCACTTGTGCTACCTGACAAGTGTCTTTTCTTTGGCCACTGCTGGCAGCATCGCCCTTACCTCTGTGCTACTCCTCAGACCCTCCTGAGTCCAGGTCATGGTGGGAGAAAGGGGCTGAGGAGGTGGCTGCCGAGAAAGGAGCCTTTTTTGGGCCCTGGGTCACTACCAAGTATCCACTTGCCTGGCTTTGACCCAGCTCACAAATGAGGGATGGTAAGCAATTGATTACTCTGTCACCTCTCAAATTTAGGACTCCAAGATTTCAGGGTTTAAAATTTCTTATTTCTTTTAATTTTGTGACGGCAAAAAGAGGAAACTTAAAATTTAACTAAAAAAAAAAAAAAAGAAAGAGAAAGAAAGAAATAAACGTTCTTGTTTCTTAGACACTCCAACTTCGTGATTGAGCACAATCCCTTCCTTTTCTGAGCGGGTTAGAGAGCAGAGAGAGGATATGGAGTCACCTGTGCCGTGTGGGTGTATTAGTTTCCCATGGCTGCACTAACAAATGATCCCAGACTTGGTAACAAGTAACCATACTAATTAAAACAACACAAATTTATGATCTTACAGCTCTGGAGGTCAGAAGTCCAAAAATATGTTTTACTGGGCTAAAATCTAGGACTTTGTTCCTCTGGAGACCCCTGGAAGTCCGTTTCCTTGCCTTTTCCAGCTTTACATCATTGGTTCGTGGCCCCTTCCTCCATCTTCAAAGCCGGCAGCAGCCAGTTGAGTCTTTCTCATGCCCCATCACTCTGGCCTGGATGCTTCTGCTTCCAGTGCTATGACCCATGTGGTTATACTGGACCAAGATCATCCAGGACAACCTCCCTGTCTCAAAGTCCTTAACTTAATCATATATGCAAAGTCCCTTTTGTCATGGAAGGTAACCCAGTCCCACAGGTTAGGAAGTGACGTGTTTGGGAGGCATTATTCTGGCTACCACAGTGGACATCATGGAAAGATCACTTTTAGCTGCTGCTGTGAGGACTGGGCCAGGCTAATCTCTTTTACCCCTGGTCTGGGGGATATGCAGGGTGGCAGGGTGTGAGATATGGGGAGGCTCAGTGGTGGATGTGACAGGTGGTTTATTCTCTCTTCTTCTTTACAGATCCCTCCAAACCTCCCATGCTCTGTGACATTGCAGCCGGGGCCTGAAGACACAGGGAAGGTAGGTCACCCCATGGGGACCATCTCTCTAGGTTCAGGACTCTTTTGTTCCCAGGTCTCTGCTTTCTGCCTGGAAGGTGCAGACAGACAGGACCGCCCTCCCTGTTGTGTGTCTAGTGTCTGTCTTTGTGTCTAGTCCAGGCTGATCCCACCTCAGACAATCAGTCTCTTTTCAGACAGGTCCCAGATTTGAGGTCACATCACTCCCACATTCAGTGATGGTATAGACTGGCTCTCCTGAGTCACTTTCACTGACTGTGGTGTTAACTGCGACAGGACAAAAATGTTCTGAGGACCTTTACTTGGCCTCACATTACTCCCAGCAACATTGTGTGGAGGTGCAATCATCACCATTTCATGGGGGATGGGGAAAACTGAGACTTGGAGAGACGTGACACCAGCAGCGTCCCAGGCCCCAGGTCTCTGAGCCCCATTTCCTCATTGGCAAAGTGGAGATAATAGCATGTGCCTCCTTGTGTGGCCAGAGGGTCAGGTGAGGCTGAAGCAAGCTGCCCAGCACAGATGTGCATACAGTAGGTGCTCCCAGTCTTTCTAGGTGCCTGCTGCTGTTTCCGGGTGGCTGCCGGTGCGAGGATGGCCACCCCCACTGAGGCCGGAGTCCAGAGAGTAGAGCCCTGTTAAGTTAGTTTGGGAGCTCCAGTGTTGTGGGGAGTTGAGGAGCAGCTCGGTCACAGAAGGACGCAGCCAGAGAGGGTGGCAGTCCAGGGCTGGGCTGAGCACAAGGGCTTTGGGGTGCAACTGGGGGACAGGGCTGTGGAAGCTTAGGGTTCCCATCCAGCTTCGTCTTTTGTGGACCAAGAGGGTGGGCTGGCCATGCTGGGGACCCTGTCTCTCCAAGACCCCATGTTCAGTGCCCCCTTCCCCCAGGCCTGTGGTGTGGACTACGAAGTCAAAGCCTTCTGCGCAGAGAACCTGGAGGAGAAGATTCACAAGCGGTGAGCAGGCGCCAGGCGTGGGTGTGGGCTGCTTGCTGGGAGAGGGAGAGAGACAGGATGGGCCAGGTCCCAAGAGGAGATTAGTGACAATTTCCGGAACTGAGAGAAGGGATGGCACATTCCATCCTCAGGAGCTTTCAGTGGCACTTTGCAAGGCTGGTGGGTCACCGAGAGCTTCCTGGGAGAGGCAGCTTTGGTTGCCCTGACTCAGCATCTTTGCTTCCTCCTCATCTCCCTGCCTCTAGTCTCGCCCCCTCCATATCTTCTTTGATTTTGTTTTGGAACAAACCCTAAATTCAGCTCATGTCATACAGTGAGCAGGATGTTTCCTGGCCATCCCCATTTCCTGGTCTTTCTCCTGGGAGGTGATCAGCAGGAGCTGAGGGGTGTCAGTGGAGTCTTCTAAGCCAGGAAGGCAGTGGAGATAGTGAACTCAGCCAGGGGAGAGATGGGAGGGGTTAGACGATGTCTCAGAGAGGGGAGGCATCCTCCTGGGAAGGCACAGGCCCCAGCAGACAGAGACCCCAGGCTGGCAGCTGGCCCTGACTTCTCCTGCCTGCCCTGCTTGGGGTCAGTACCTGGCGATCCCTGCCTCATCTCCTTGAGTAGCTGACCTCAGGCCCACCTCTTATGTTCTGTGTTCCGAGGCACAGTTCCTAGGAGAGGCTGGCTGAGCGTACAGCAGCCTCTTTAGGGAGTGGGCTTATTCGCCACCTGGTGGGTTTAGAGGTTATTGCAGGCCTTTCCCCATTTGCAGCCTCGTCAACCTGTGTGTGTGGACGGGACCTTTCTCTCTTGCTGCTCTGTCCCCCATTTCCTCTTAAGAACTGAGATCCAGGGAGAAGAGGGTGTTGTGGGCTATGGTAGGGGGCTTAATCTGAACAGGGAAGAGGAGGCAATATTGAGAGCCATCAGCCTCAGCCTCATTCCACTACCACCAATGGGCCATTTTAAATCCACACCAAAAAGGGTTTTTTGTTGTTTGGCTTTTTTTTTTTTTTTTTTTTTGACAGAGTCTCACTCTGTTGCCTAGCTCACAGCAACCTCAAACTCCTGGACTCAAGCAATCTTCCTGCCTCAGTCTCCTGAAGCTGGGACTACAGGCTCCTGCCATATGCCTGGTTTATTTTTCTACTTCCTATAGAGATGGGGTCTTGTTCTTTGCTCAGACTGTTCTTGAACTCCCAAGCTCAAATGATCCTCCTTCCTTGGCCTCCCAGAGTGCTAGGATTACAGGCCTGAGCCACAGCACCCAGTTATTAATAGTTATTAATAGTAACAGTGATATACTGGCTGTCATCTATCAAGAGCATATTAGGTGCCAGATATTGTTCAGAGTACTGGGCATGCATGAACTAATTTAATCCTTACAGCCACCCAAAGAGGTAGGTCCTGCTGTTGTTACTGTGTATAGATGAGGGAACCGAGGCAGAGACAGGTTAATTTACTCAAGGTCATACAGTTAGTAGGTGGAGAGCCAGGAGGGAGTGGAGGCCTTTCTGAGGCACGGGGCTGTGGGCACACGCAGCCTGCTGTGGATACTGCCTCCCCGAGCCCTCAATCCTAGCCAGGCCCTCCTGTCCTCGTTCGCCCCCTGAGTCGCTGACATCTTCACTGGCCCGCATCCTCCCCCCCAGCCCACAGTACCATCCTTAGCCCCCATTTCCTCATGTTTCTCTGCATATTTTCACTTACTAGATACCTGACAGGTATATACTATATGGCAGGCACTTCATAGGTGCTAAGAATATAGCCATGAACACTTTAGACAAAATATTCTGCCCTTAAAGAGCTTATACTACTCCGTAACATCAGGAAGCAGGGGAGTGAAAACATGGTCCCTCTTCTACCACCCTCCTGAGTACCAAGGCCAGACCCAGATGAAGTGCAGCCACAGGATATGGAAGGATGGAGTGGGACCAGCTGGTGACAAGGCTCCTACTCTAACCTCTGTAGTTTGGCTGGAGTCTGAGACAATGGGGAGAGGAACCATGGTAGTCTCCTGAGCAGGAGAGTGAGGTGAAAACTGCAAGGAAAGAGGAGGAAGCCTGGTGACTCTGGTTATCTTTCACTCCTCCCATCTCCATTAGGAATTCTGTGCGTCTGGTCATCCGGAAGGTTCAGTATGCCCCAGAGAGGCCTGGCCCCCAGCCCACAGCTGAGACCACCAGGCAGTTCCTCATGTCGGACAAGCCCTTGCACCTAGAGGCCTCCCTGGATAAGGAGGTAGGAGGCTCAGATTTGACAGGGGTGGGGACTGCTCTACCAAGGCCTGGACCCCAGATCCCAGTTTTCCCCTGGGCTTTGGAGCTCCTCAGGTAGGAGCTTCTAATGTAGCCTGAGGCCCACAGGGCTCCGGAAATCTGAGACCTCTCTAGGGGGATTTGCAGACGCCCTTGGGGCCTCAGAGAGAGGCAGAGGGGGGGCATGAACCTGAAGTTTGACTTCGGAAGGGAGCAGTGTGCCCTCTTGAAGGGTTCTGGCCATCTCTCCACTGCCCTCTGTCCCTCAGGCTAAGTGGCAAAAATCAAGTAGGTCAGTAGAGGAGGGGAGAGAGACAGCCGGGGATCTCCTACCATAACCCTGCCAGACCCTGAGCTATCAGGTAACAGACCCTGCAGGAGGAAGGGACTCCTCCCTAAGCTTCAAATCAAAACCAGCTGACTGATGCCTGTTGTGAGCGCAGGCTGGCCCCTCCTTGAAGTGTGGGCACCTCTATCCTTATTGGGGCACAGCTGAAGGCAAGTGCCTGGGACAAGATGCAAGTGAGGCCCTTGAGGAGGATTCAGAGTTGGCTCCCCCAGACAGCCTATCAGCCCTTCCTCACCTTTCCCTGCTTCCTCTGGACCCTTCTTCTGGGGACAGATTCTAGAGCTGGCAGAGACTCGAGACAGCACCTAGTCTAACCCTTTCATTGAACAGAGGGAGAGACTGAGACTTAGGAAACCTGTCCAGTTCACACCACTAACATCATTGTTATTGTTGTTACCATCATTGTTAGTGGTGGCTGAGCCAGCACTGGAGCAGTTATCTTTCAGGGTCCCACAGGGAACTGAGGGCTAAAACACCTGGTGGCATAGTGCCTGCCACCTTAGCATCAGTGAGAAGTAGATGATGAACTTGGGGAAAATGGCAGAACAGCCAAGGTTTGGGGAACCCCAGGAGTATTGTGTGGGGCCTTTCCTCCCTCTCCTTTCTCTAGAACTTGGGCATCTTCCCTGCCACCCCCTTGTTTCTTATGCCTCCCAGATCTATTACCACGGAGAACCCATCAGCGTCAACGTTCACGTCACCAACAACACCAATAAGACAGTGAAGAAGATCAAGATCTCAGGTAGCCCAGGAAGAAGGTCAGCTTGGGGCAGACCAGAGGGAGTCCTCCCAGGGATTGGGGGTAGTTGAGGGTCTCCCCTTGTTAACAGCTTTGTAAATAACTACTGAAGCCCAGGCTGCTCTGAGCCAAAGGGTAAGGTTTTTGTGGCTGGTAACACAGGTTGTTTTTTTGGCCAGGTAATGAGTTTGCGGTTTAAGCCACCTTTTCTCTTCAGTTTCCTGGGCTCTGAGCAAAGCTGTCCTTGAAGAGAAAACTTTTGGTTATAGAAGGGAATGGGTGTGTTTGGATCTACCCTTTGGGTACAGGCTGGGTGGTCTCCTGCAGAAGTGCTTCCTGGTGGCTTCTGGCTGTTGTCTGGGGCTGGACATCTCCAATGTGGGGAAGCCTAAGATGCTCTGTGGGGGTTGCACCCTGGCTCATAGTGCCTCGATCCCCTCTCCCTCCCTAGTGCGCCAGTATGCGGACATCTGCCTTTTCAACACAGCTCAGTACAAGTGCCCTGTGGCCATGGAAGAGGCTGAGTAAGTGAGCACAAGCTTGGCCTTGAACATGGGGAATTGGGTGGGAAAAAGAGAGGCTAAGAGTCCTATCACAGGCCCAGGTGGCTCTTCTCCACCTGGCAGAAGGTCTGGGCCTCAGACTTCCTTGCCACTCAGATGATCCTGAAGAACCTTTTAGAGATCATCCACCTGACTTAGCTACAGGAAAAGTACATGCTACAGTCTTGTGTTATCATCTACTTCTCACTGATGCTAAGGTGGCAGGCACTATGCCACCAGGTGTTTATAGAAAAAGTACAAGACTCTATAGTGTCTTATAGAAAAAGACACTATAATTAGAACAATGAACAAGAGCTAATAAATGTAAGGGGCCTGGGGATGTGGACAGAAAACAATTATACTGTGCCTGAAACCTGGGTTGAAGGGTGATACTGTGTTCCAAGCTTCCTGGTAGCCAAGGCAAAGAGGGTAAAGCACTGGATACACCACTTTTCTTATCTGATAAAAGAGTAATCCAGCTCATTGGGATGCTGAGAATAATTATACACACATAAAAAAATCAAGGCTTGAGGAGAGCTACTATGTTTGGGCATGGATAGAACTTTGTCCCAACCTTGTTGGCAGCTAAGTCAAGAGGAGAGATCTCAAGCAAAACATCTTTATTTACCTAAGGGAAGTAGAGGCTCCCTTTAGAATACACACATTTTTTTTTCATTGTCCTGAAAAAGAATTTTGTGGGAGCAATTGCATTTTATATAATTTTATATGTATGTGTATATATTTACATGTAATTTAAATCAGTATTTTTTGCAATTTAAAAACATTTTTTAAAATATTACTACATGGTCTTTGAGATAGTTTAATGTCCTATAGGTGAACATGCCATGATCAGAACAAACATTCCCACATTATTAGACATTTCTTATATCCACTGCTGATTTAAAATACAATGGGAACCATGAGGTGTAGATTTCTGGTGAGGGGCAGGGGGCAAGGGCATAAAGTGACATGATCTAGAGACAGGGTAACATAAACTCCCCAGAGTGGAAAATCTCAAACCCTGAAGATGGTTCTAGCATCTGCATAACAGCAACATTGATGACTGGGGAGGCCTTCACACTCCTAGACTTGTGTACTTCTCAGGAAGCCCTATGGGGTGAGGGTTGCTGCTGTCCCAATATGTAAATGAGGAAATGGGTCAGAGAGATGTGACTTGCTCAGCCTCAGAGATACCAAGTGTCAAAGCGGGGGCTTGAACCCAAGTAGTGTGGGTCCAGGGCTTGCACGCTAGCTGCTAAATGCCAGCTATCTCATTGAAAAGGTGGATGGGGACAGAGCTAACCCCAAAACCAAACAGTCGACATACCCTACCTATGATGGACCAATATGTGATAAAGAGTGTAACGTTTTAACTGCAGAACCTAGGTGATGGGCGTATGGGTGGCTGGTAGCTTTGTTCATGATTTGCATGTAGCTGTCATTTTGTAAACTAAGTGTGCTACTTAGCACTGCACTGTTAGACTAGGATAGTTTGTTTCCTGCAGAGCATCCCAGTCAATAATGCTGGTGTATAGAGTGCAAGGGCACCTCGTCTGGGTGGCAGTGGTCTTCCTGCCAGAGCCAGGCCTGCCCAAGTGGTTCCTATGATTAGGGGACAGTTAGAGAGAGAAAAGCTTGGAGCAGGGTCAGGCTAGTTGTCCTATAGGTTGAGATGAGGGTCAGGGCTGGCTCTGGGGAGGGCCATCTCCACACGTGCTTCCCTTCTTCCCAGCGACACGGTGGCACCCAGCTCCACATTCTGCAAGGTCTACACGCTGACTCCCTTCCTGGCCAACAACCGGGAGAAGCGGGGTCTTGCCCTGGATGGGAAACTCAAGCACGAAGACACGAACTTGGCCTCCAGCACCCTGTGAGGATCCACCTCCTGATCCGGACTCCTGTGCCCACCACCCCCAAGGGTCCACACCCTCCTTGGTCCCACTGGTAGAGGACAAGGCTCAGGCTACTCCTCCTCAGTCTTGTCCTCAGGCGTGTGACCTGTGACCCACTCCTAAGCATGGTTGACCAGGAGAACGAGATGCATCACTAGTCTGACTGGCTTGAGGCCGTTCTGGGTTCTGCCAGCCTGGAAGGGCTTCCTGCAAGAGGCAGCAGCTCCTGACCTACTGACTTCAGCTAATGGAGTGTGTGTCCCCAGGCAGAGCAGGATGGGCGTGGCTCCTGGAGGATGAACAGGAGGGGCTTGGGAAGTCTGGAGAGAACAGGGTGATTTGTCTAGACACAGGATGCCCCTCAAAGCCAGGGACCCCAAGGCATCTGGTCACTTCTACCCGATACATCACTGACTCCTCTAGGCCACCCCTGTAGGCAGAGCCCTGGGGATGTAGAACCCTTCAGTGGGCTATGGGCCCAGCTCTGCAGCCCTCCTGCCCGCAGCCCCCAACTCAGCCCCCAAATCTCTCCAGCCCTGCATAAGCTCCCGCCTCCCTCCAAGCCTTTACCTTCTTCTCCACCCTGCACAAACCCTGCCTGTCTTCCACACCCCACTGAGGCACCACCTTGTGAGAGAAGTCCCTTCCAGATTGCCCCCACCCCATCCCGGCTGCCCTTACCCTGGCTGAACTCCCAGTCCAGCCCTTTCTGCTGTTGCTTGCTGAGCACAAAACCGTTGTTGACAGAAGCAGCACCCAGGCGAGGTCACCCCCAGGCAAGGGGAGGGGCCTCGTGGGTCTCACAATTTGGAACCCAGGGCTATCTGAGGGCACAGCTCACCTTCCTCCCTTCCACCAGGCCCAGGGTGGGGCACACACAGGAGAGGGATGAAGGCCTCTGCCCCTGTCCCCTGGTATCTAGCCCGCCAGCGAACAACCCCTGAACCCACTCTCCTGTGTCGCCTTGCAGGCTGAGGGAAGGAGCCAACCGTGAGATCCTGGGGATCATTGTTTCCTACAAAGTGAAAGTGAAGCTGGTGGTGTCTCGGGGTGGGTGAGTGTCTAGCCTGGCCCCAAACCCCTGAGTGTGGAGGGGAGTGACTCCGAAGACCCTCACAGCTGACCCCACTCTGCCTATTTGCCCACCCTCCAAAGGAGGAATTTCCTGCCCCAACTCTTTCTCCTACCTGCTCCTCTCTCTCCTTCCTACTGGAGTCTGAGCCTGCAGGGTGGTCATGCCTGGGGGATGTGCCCCTCATCACACCGGGGGCATAGCACCCGCCTCCACCCAGGCTGATTTGGGTGGAAATAGCTAAAGGAGCTTAGAATCCCAGAGCTGGACAGAGGATTAGCTAGCTGGTCTGCATCTCCCATTTTACAGATGGCAAAACGAAAGTCCAAACACTTCCCCAAACATTTCCTAAACTCTCCCCTAACCTCAGGTCACAGGCTGGGTGCTGGGGTCACAGCAGCAGACCAGACGTGTTCCCTTCCCGGGAGCATAGTTTGGTGGAGACTCAGGAAAAACTCCCATGTTCCCCCATATATCGGGACTACCTGTTATAGACCTAGAATTTCTAATTAGTCAGAGGGATTGTTTCCTAATTAGTTTATACATTTCTATAAAAAGAGTAAAAAGCTAAATGATGTTAGACGTTGAAGCCCCTTTATTATTAGAATAATGCCTTTTTGCTGGTGGCAATAATACCTTATTACAGGACATCTCAAAATTATAAATCCTAAATCCAGTGTCTTGTGACCCTGCAGGACCCACAGTCTTCCCATGTTCCTGGTAACCTGGGGTACTCCCTTTTGACCTGGAGCCCCAGCCTCTCATCAGGCTCCCCTGGGGCGGGTGGTACCTGGGGCTAGTTTTTTTTTTTTTTTTTTTTTTTTCTGAGACAGAGCCTCAAGCTGTCACCCTGGATAGAGTGCTGTGGCATTATAGCTCACAGCAACTTTCAATTCCTGGGCTTAAGCGAGTCTCTTGCCTCTACCTCCCAAGGTGCTGGGACTACAGGCGCCCGCCACAACACCCGGCCATTTTTTGGTTGCAGCCGTCATTGTTGTTTGGCAGGCCCAGGCTGGGTTCGAACCGCCAGCTCAGGTGTACGTGGCTGGCGCCTTAGCCTGTTGAGCCACGGGCGCCGAGACCGGGGTTAGTTTTTACACTCCCTTTATAGATGAGGATCCTGGGACTCAGGGGGTGTGCTGAGCTGGGCCGAGATCTTAGTACCCCTTGGCAGAGCTAAATGTCATTTCCGTGGACCCTGAATGAGCAGCAGAACTGTGCAGGGCTTGGGTGGGAGTGTGTCCCGTGGGTCTTCTCTGTCCAGGGGCAGCAGAAGTGGTGAATGAATGTGCTTTCTGTTTTCTTCCTCTCTGAACTCTCTCCTGACCACTTCTCCTGCCTCCTCTGACCCACCCAGGCTGCTGGGAGATCTTGCATCCAGGTAAAGTCCCTTCCTTCGACCTGGTTGACTCACCTTCCTGGAGGGCCCGGTGACTACTGGCCCGACTGAGCAGAATCACAGGGCACTGGGTAGAAGGAATCCTAGCAGTCATTTCAGATTGCCAGGCTCAGGTGTGTGCTGGGGAGACAGTCTTTCCTGAAAACACCTCACCTTGCTCTTTCATCCCACTGAAGTGACAGGGACCTTTACAGATAGCAAAGACCAATTGCATTGATCTGGAGAGTGGTGCCCAAGAAAGCTGTCTAAGTTACTTGTCACCCGACACAGTGTGTTTTGGAGAAGTGCAGTATTCGTGACCTAAATGTCCATACTGTGGATAATTAATTACTGGCCAGGTGTTGTCAACGATGTCCTCTTTTGTAGACAAGGCTCTCTTGTAGCCAGCTGGATTGACTCACATTCCCAAAGTGCATGTACCACAAACACAGCAGTGTGGCCTTCTCCGCTCACATGCTGGCAGTGTTAACTCATCCTAAGAAATTAACTCAATTCAATTCATTTGATGTAATTCAGCAAAAATTTCCTGAACACAGACTTATGCTTAGGCTTGTGCTGGGAGCCAAAGTCCCCGAGAGGAATCTGGCCCATGCCCTCATCACCCATGGCCTGGTTAAGGTCTGAATTCTTCCATTCATAGCCTGCATGGCCTTAGTGAAGGATGGCAAGCTCGGTCTTCCTCTAGCTTCCGTTCTGATGGCTACTCTTCCAAGTGAACCTGTAGAAGCAATCCCCTTTGGAAGCAAAAGAAAAAAGGAAGGATTAAAAAAAAACCCAAATAGTTTTGACAGGCTTATGAAAGCCCCATGTTGCATTGAGGGGAAGTGATGATTCTGAGGAGCACAAGCACATTTTTCATGAAGCCGTGTACTGCGTCATGTCTCAGAAGTTCCAGGGGTTCTAGAAGGCAGGCATTGTTATTCCCGTCTTCCAGGAGAACTCAGTGAAACTCAGAGATACAGAGAGTGCTCTGCTCCTCCAGTGAGTGGTGGGACAGATGGCACACATCTTTCTAGTTACATAACTTGTGCACCTTTCCAGTCTCTTGCGCCTCCTCTGGGCCCCGGGCAACAGGATCAGTGGGATGTGGTTCGTGCCGGAGGTGCTCACAGTTGGAGATGCCACCCCAAGCTGAGAGAAGCCTTCAGGGCCTTTTTTGTTAGTCTCCTTTCTGACACTATTCCCTGTGATTTAGGGTGTGGATTATGGAACCAGAATCCTTTTTCACTGACAATTAATAGCTATGTGACCTTGGGCAAGATTTATTTATTTTTTTGAGACAAAGTCTCACTTTGTCCACTTCAGTAGAGTGCAGTGGCATCATAGCTCACAGCAACCTCCAACTCCTGGGCTCAAGCGATTCTCTTGCCTCAGCCTCCCAAGTAGATGGGACTACAGGTGTCCGCTCAATGCTTGGCTTTTTTTTTTTTAATTTGTTTGTTTTTGAGACAGAGTCTCAAGCTTTTGCCCTGGGTAGAGTGCCGCGACATCACAGCTCACAGCAACCCCAACCTCTTGGGCTCAAGTGATCCTCCTGCCTCAGCCTCCCAAGTAGCTGGGACTACCAGGCGTCCATCACAACACCCGGCTATTTTTTGGTTGTAGTTGTCATTGTTTGACGGGCCTGGGCTGGATTCGAACCCGCCAACTCAGGCGTACGTGGCTGGTGCCTTAGCCCGTTGAGCCACAGGCGCCGAGCCAATGCTTGGCTATTTTTAGGGATGGTCTCGCTCTTCTTGCTCAGGCTGGTCTTGAACCTGTTAGCTCAGGGCAATTCACCAGCCTTGGCCTCCCAGAGTGCTAGGATTACAGGCGTGAGCCACCAGGCCTGGCCTGGGCAAGATATATTTATTTATTTGTTTTTATATTGTTTTGGATTCATTGAGGGTACAAAGAATTAGGTTACACTGATTGCATTTATTAGATATAGTCCATCTTATAATTGTGTCCCATCCCCAAGAGGTGTGCCATATACCATGACTCCCAACCCCCTTTTCTCCTCCTCTTGGGCAAGATATTTTAATCTTCTCATGCGTCAGTTTCCCAGTCTGTACACTGAGGATAACCATGGGGTTGTTGTGAGTATTAAATGAGTTATTCTAGGGAAGGGGTTTGCCACAGTCCTTGGCACAGAGTCAGGACTACGCCCATGTCTGCTCTTGGGTCAGTCAGGGCCAAAGGCAGAGAAAACCCATCAGAAGTACTGGCTGGGGCCAGTTTTTCCCTATTGCCCTTCCCTGGCAACCCCACAAGGCTGGAGAGGGTGAACAGCCTCGGGCTCCCGGGCCCATCCCACTTCAGCTTGGCTACATTGACCTCAGCAGTGCTTCCTCCAGCCTGAGCACGTTTATAGAAGCCTCCAGGAAGTGTTGGGAGAAGAGATAGAGTGAGGGTGGGAGGGGTTCCAACGAGGGTCCAGGGCACTCCTGGGGCCATTGGGTGGCCACACTGCCCTGGGGCAGTCCTTTCCCACCCCTGTGCCTCCTCCTAGCACTCAGGAATCCGGTGATCCTTTCCAATTCTTTTTGGAGCCAGAAGATGAGGTCTCCTTATTTAACTCCCAGACAGAGGCAGAGCTGGGGCTAGAGGCCACATCTCAGACTTTCCTCATCTGATCCATAAGCCCTCCCTTGTCCTCACACTGATAGGGCACCGAGTCTCACAGTCTGAGATTCGTCTGGAGGCTCACCAGCTCTGGGTCTCTGTTTCAGTGACGTGGCTGTGGAACTGCCCTTCACCCTAATGCACCCCAAGCCCAAAGAGGAACCCCCACATCGGGAAGGTAAGCAGAATGTGTGGTTCACTAGGGCAGAGGTTCTCCACCACTGCCGTGTTACCCTGTTACCCCACCTCCCTCTGGGTTAGCCTTCAGCCAGTATTACCTTTTTCTCAGGTCCCCAGATGTTTTGTGGGTCCCAAACTCCTATTTGCTTCTGACCCCACCTGGAGGCATTGAGGCCTGGCCCCTATCCTCCTTGGGAGAGGAGGCAGGCATGAAGGAAGGAGTTCCTACCTTGCCCCGGGCATGGGCTGGGTTCTGTTTGGAAGTAGCAGAAGGTGCTACATGGATGAAATGACCTCCTCCCCCCAACACCCCATTTTCATATTTTTTTTACAAATGATACCAGATTGGTCACGTTTCATTGAATCTAAGATTGTTTTCATCGCAAAAGATAACATTATGGTATGTACCAATAAGAGAGAAGAATGCTTTCACAGTTAAACTGTGAAATATCATTGATGGCAAAGCATATTCCAAGTTCAGAGATGTCAAAATGTAAAAAAGTTAACTATGAGTTGTCTTAGATTTAAAGAAAGGCATGCATGCAAGAATAATCTAAGTCAGGGGTCCTCAAACTATGGCCTGCGGGCCACATGAGTTGGTGTGAATTGTATTTGTTCCCATTTTGTTTTTTACTTCAAAATAAGATATGTGCAGTGTGCATAGGAATTTGTTCATAGTTTTTTTTTAAACTATAGTCTAGCCCTCCAATGGTCTGAGGGACAGTGAATTGGTCCCCTGTTTAAAAAGTTTGAGGACGCCTGATCTAAGTCATGTTGGAGACCTGTCAAAAGGAGCAGGGGGCCAGAGGTTTCTCTGGTGTTCTGGGGCTGCACCCTGCTCCCTGCCTTTAAGATAATTTGTGGTGTTTCAAGACCAAGGATGAACTACCTTCTCTACTCCCCTTTTCCTTCGCCTTCTTTATCTTAGCCTTGTTGTCCAGGGTGGGGGCCTGTGCCCACCACCCCCATGCCAGTGCCCTCACTAACCCCTGGGCTCCCTACCCGCCCACCCTGTGTTTAGTTCCAGAGAACGAAGCGCCAGTAGATACCAATCTCATAGAACTTGACACAAAGTAAGCCAAAGCCTGCCTGCACATTTCTTGGGGGCGGGGCATGGGTGGGCAGGGTGGAGGTGTCATTTGCATATATGCTTATTAACCCCTGAGGAGCTGCTTGTCTAACACCATCTGCTGAGAGCCACCTCTGCTTGCCTCTTCAGCAACCTGCTTGCCTGCATGTGACGTGAAGGACCCTCCATGCCTGTTCCTCTTCCTCCTGCCTTGGTGGAGTCTGTCTTCCTCTCTTGTCCTTGCACGTCCATCTGTCAGTCCGTTTGTCCATCCACAAAGCTTGCTCGGCTCACAGGGCTGCTTGGTGGCCCTGGGCTCGGCTCTTCTGCCTTACCCGTGCCCAACCAGTGGAATCAGGCTGTGGAGTGGGCAAGGATCTAGGGAGCTTGTTGCTTCTGATTCCTGAGGACCAACCAATGTGGATTTCCCAGCGGTCAAAGGTCATCGTGTTACCGGACAGTGGCGAGAGGGGGAGGATCTGGGCCGGCAGCATGAACCACCTCCACCTCCAAAGCCAACCTTCCTTGTCCCCCAGGAGAAATCTGGGGGGTGGGGTTTCAAGTCCCTGAGCCCTGTGGGGCAGGGGACCTGGGTGGGCCCTACCGGGTCCTAAGTGGATGTGTGTTTTAGTTGAAGGGAGCTCACTGTTCTTAGAAGCAGTCCTTAGTCCTGAAATCCTACCCAGGCCACCCCTTTCCCCAAGCACCTGTCCTCAGCTCCCTATTTAGATTTGCCATCTTCCTACCCATGCCCTCTCCTGTCCAGGGTCTCCTGGGCAAGAATGTGAGCTGACACCTGGGAGAAAGGGTCCTTATGGCTTTTTCTTCCTCTAAGCCATTGGTTCTCAACCTTCCTAATGCCGCGAACCTTTAATACAGTTAAAAGGGGTCACGACCCACAGGTTGCGAACCGCTGCTCTAAGCCAACTCAACTCCTTCCTGTCCAGCAACAGGAATGCTTCCTGAGGGAAGTTTTTTGGGTAGATAGGGTTTGCTAGGTGTGTTCTTGGGTGATCTGAATATGCTGTGAAACCACTGGTGGCCTGGCCTTTCCCAGTGGGAATTATTCCTTCCTTGGCTACAGAGCCACACTGATCCCCACAACTCCTCAAGAACCAGGTGGCTTTTCTAGTGTGTAGCCACGAAAGTTAAATTTATGTCCTCCTCTGGCATTTTCACAGCTGGCCCAAGTCCAGATGTGACTGTCCCTACTGCCACAGGTGGGCATCCAATCTGGCAGCCTGGCAGGCCTTTCTGCCCACGGTCTGCCCCAGAAGCCGGAGACCTCAGAGAGGGTGTTCTGTCCTGGGCCCCAGCCAGACTTTTGGATGTGCCTACTCTCCCTGCCCCTGCAAACACACCACGTTTTCCTTGTCTCTCCCACCAGTGATGACGACATTGTATTTGAGGACTTTGCCCGCCAGAGACTGAAAGGCATGAAGGATGACAAGGAGGACGAGGAGGATGGTACTGGCTCTCCACAGCTCAACGACAGATAGACGGGGCCGGCCCTCCCTGCGGGCAGCTCCAGGGCCCCTCTCATGCACTAGGATGCTTATTCGTCTTCTTCCTGTCTGGTTTCTCCTCCCCTTTGTTCTTCCAGTTTCTACCAGGGGGCCCCAGAGGTCTTCTTCCGGGTCACGGTGATGGACCTCTGGCCTCAAGATTGGCCCCACATGACCAGGCCAACAGGACCACAAAGCACCACCTTCACCCCACCTCTGCAGTCACCTCTCAACTCCCCTCATTTTCATGCTGACTCCCAGAAAGGCCACCATGGCTCTGGCCTTGGAATTTGACATGATATGGGGAGCAAACAGGGGAGGATGGGGCGTGGGGCTTGGCAGGTGGGGATGAGAGCTCAAGACACATGAGAAATGTCCATAGTCCCAGGTGATTAACACAGTCTGGCTGCTAAAAGATGACCGCATCGAAGGCCACCTCCTAGCCGGGAGGGGTAGACTTGTGGATAGATTCTCAATGCCTTTTTGCAGTTCGGACCCACCAAAGACCTCTCCCCTTCCACTCTCATCCCCGCCCATGTCCCTCTTTGTCTGGTAGTGACATTGGTGAAGGTTCATAGACTCCAGGAATAGAGAAAAGCAACTGGACTGACTTTCTTACCAGCAGTTACCTAGACTAAAACAAGCTGTATGAACTAGCCCAGGTATATTTCAGTATTGTCAGGAAGTGACACCTTAGCTACCTTGTATTTTATGTGTGTGGACCTCTTCATATAAGCAGAGAGGAAGGGGGTCCTCAGCGAGTCCCACCCTCCCACAATCCCCCCGCAGAGTGAGCTCCTGAGGCGGTTTCCTGAGGGCGCTGTCAGAGCTGAGAGCAGAGAGCAGGGAGGGGGGGTCTGACCTTTGTTTTTTCCTCTTTTGTGGACTTAACATGATCATGCAGGAGGCAAAGCTGGGGGGCCTGAGGGGGCTGGGGCCTTGGTCAAGCTCCTTCCCTTCTCTGGGTGCCAGTTCTCTGGCAAACCAAGGGGTTTGACCACATGACCACAAAGGGCCCTCCCAGCTCTGGCCTCAGAATTTGTAAACACAAGAGCCTTCGGTCTGGTGTTGGAGCCAGAGATGCTGCCTCCAGAGGGGATTCACTGGGCCTTACGGGTGGTTAGGCCCTACAGAGCCCCTGGCCCAGCAGAAGGGCCGTGATGTTGGCCCGTGGCCATAGCTGGCATGAGCTGCTCTGCCCTCCAGCCTGAGTTTTACAAAGAGGGATAGAACTTGTATTTGCTGAGACTTGGGTGAGGGGCTGGTGATAGGGCCTGCAGGGCCTCTCAGCCACCTGTGAATGTGGATACCCTGAGGTTTACCAAGCAAATATATTGACTAGCAGGGCAAGGGGATCACTCCTTAATGTCTGTTCCCTTCCATCTCTGTTCCATACTTGCCTGAAAAGGGAGACAACAAAATTTTATTATACAAAGTTGGATCTCAACCCTTTTCAGTCCAGCACCTCTGGGGGTGCACTGTGCAACCATTTCCCATGGTAAAATTACCTAGTCCACAAGCCTGGCACTGTACCTTCTGAAACTCAAGGGAACCCTCCCCAGGTCGGAACCAAGTCTCCTGGGGACACACACACTCCTCTGGGGTCCTAGCTGAGGTGCCCCAGGCATCCACATACTACCAGTGCTTGCTGGACAGTTTGCACCTCATCTGGACAGTTGTGGACTTGATGAAATGCTAGAACAGTGCAGGGCAAGCATATGCTCTTCAGAGTCTTCTTCCAAAATCTTAGGGCTGACACAAGACCCTTTGGGGTGACCACTGTCCTGCAAAGCTTTTCCCCCATCCCTGATTCAGGCATGCAGATCTATCAGGCTTTCTCAAGCTTCCTCCATCTCAACATCACACTCACCGTTTGACTTGAGCCCCGTGATATTTAGCCAATTTCTCTAGCTGCAGGAAAGCATCGGGATTGTACAAGGGCATTGGCCAAGTTTAGTTGAAGTCAACCTAACCCTCCTTTGCTTACACCTTCTCTGCTCTATGCTAAGCACTGGAGACACAAGGATGAGTCAGTCCCAGCCCCTGTCCTCAGGAAGCGCATGGTCAGAGGAAAGTTATGAGGGGAATAATAGGGGCCATTGCCTTCAGGGCTCCATGCCTGCTGCTGGTCCATATAGTGCCTTGACTTGAGTAGAAAACAGGGTCCTTTTCAGGTGGGTTCAGACCCACACCAGCTTTGGACAGCTTTGTGAGTGGCACATAGGATTTGCGTACCACTTGTCTCTTGGCCAGACACCCTCCTACACAGCCATATGTTGCAGTCGTGAGGGACACACAGGCCTGAGTGTTTCCTTCCACCTCTTCCTGCAGAGGATGGCCTAGATCACCTTTCCAGACATGTGGTTTTCAACCTGTTGGTTGTGACCCACAGGAATTGTATTAAAGGGTCGTGGCATTAGCAAGGTTGAAAACCATTGCTCTAGACACCATCCCAGCCCTCCAAAGCATGACCGATTCCCTCAGGGGCCTCTCTTCATTCTGGAGTCGGCCTGTCAGGTGAGACTTTTGAGTAAACTAGGGGTGGGGGAGCCCCAGTCCACAGTGTTGGCTGTTTCTGTGCCAAGTGCTGGCCAGGTAGCCTTGCACTGGGACTTTCAGCACACCTTGTGGATGGCGCATAGATGCTAGTCTGGGCAGGAAGGACGAGCATGCCCTGGGTGGCTCCCAAGCAGAGGCCAGCTAGACTTTCTCAGCATTGCAGCCAAGAGAAGAGTTCAGTTCCCAGGAAGGTAAGGACTGAGTTATTGGCTAGACCCCACGGGCCACCTCAGCCACAGCCCAGCCAGGCTAGCATGGGCTCATTTGCAGTACTGGTTCAGCTGGTAGAGATCCCGACAGGCTTCTTCCCACATGATGTAGTGAAAAGAAAAATGTCTTGGAAGTCCTCAGTGCCACCTCAGTCCTAGCTGTCACCAACCAGCTGGGTGGCCTTGAGCAAGGTATTCAACTTCTTGGACTCAGTTTTCCTAACTGTAAGGTGTGGCAGTGATCCCTCCCCTGCCTGACTCAATAAATAGCTGTGAGGCCCTGATGAGATAAAAGTCAGTGGCCTGTGCTCTGTAAGTTGCAAATGGCTGCACAGGTGTGGCTGTACAACTGCAGGAGCATGGCCCAAGGTCACACGGGAAGTTTGCTGTATGCTGAGCCCTCTTCTCACCTGTCTTCATCTCTTGCCCGCTTTCTTAGTTAGGCAAATGTCAACCAGAATGAGATGTAGCCAAATTGGCTTTGATGAAGCAGTAGAGAGGGAAATTTAGACACTATTCAGGAATACTGTACCCAAAAATAGTGGCTCCAACAACCAGGACACAGAGATGAGGCATGGTTAGTGTCAGTGATTGGAAGAGGGGAGCATCTTGAATCCGCCCAGATCTGGTGTCAACACGTCCTGTACTCTCGGACACCACGGAAGCCAAGAAGCCTTGGCTGTGACCTCAAGTTAAAGAGAACCGCCAGCCCCTAGGCCTAGGAAGCTGAACCATTCTATTAAAGAAACCTAAGGGTGAGGGGAGATAGAAATTGCCTGCTCTTTCCCTTCAAGGTAATAGGCCCCATCCCCAACCACCATAGCTGCTTCTTGCTGACATTGGAAGGGCTTTGGGCCCAGGGAAAATAGAGGCCTCTTGCCCTGAGAGCTGGGCCCAGCTGACCCATTCCTTCATGGTTTCAGCATCCCAGAGAGTAAGCTTCTCTCCTGCCAGTTGCCAGGGAATGGACATCCTCCACCCATTCCAGAGGAAGGGGTTAGGCCCCAGTCTTAAACTTTTATAAGGTCTCACGGACATAGGCCTATGTCTGTTCTGATAGGTTTCTTTTAAACTCAATAAGGACCAAAAGACTCCTCTGAGCCTCATCCATACCCCACCTCTACCACTTCTGCACAGGGTCAAAGAGTGACTTCAAAGAGAGGCCCTGGCGAAGGGGGAACATCCTCACCTCATCACTCTCTCCCAAATTGTCACCCCCCAAAGGAGGTCAAAGCACAGGTCCCTGGGACCCATGACCTGTAGACACTCTGACACAGTGGTTTTCAAACCAGGTGCTGTGGAACCCCTGGGATTCCACAGAGCTTAGTCAGGGTCTGCTAAGGTGGGAGTGGAGGCAAAGGATAGGTCTCCCCGTTCCCACTTCCACCAGAACAACTCTGCTTTTATCTGTCTTCCCGATAAAGGTTTCACTTTCAAAATTTCTTTACAAGAAAAACTTCAAACCACCATTCTGAGGTTTGATTTTAGACCAGCAAGCATAGGTTCTATTCTTGCTTTTCACGTTGTGCAAAGGGTTTTTGTATTGGAATTTGGGTCCCAGACCCAGGCTCAAGCTTCTGCTTAGACATGCACACGCACACATTCGCGTTCACACTGCACATTGGATGGCTTTTCTAGCCAATTTGCCCTGACACTCTGACCTGGTGCTCCGTGAGGATGGGTGGCCCACACAACATGGGGAACCATGGAGCCAGGAAACAGGCCCCTCGACACTTGTATCTATACTCCTAGATGGCACCCACGTCCCTGGCCCATGCTTGAAGGACAAAGGAGTGGAGTGACGGGGGAAGATGTTTTTGTCTTTTCACACAGCCAGATGGTTAGGAATCCAGGTCCACATAAAAGACAGGTTCAGGGAGGACATTATGGGAAAAGCCCCTCTCTTGAGGGCAGGATTTCCCTAGAAACTTTTTTTTTTTTTGAGACGAAGTTTCACTCTGCTGTCTAGGCTAGAGTGCTGTGGTGTCATAGCTCATAGCAACCTCAAACTCCTGGGCCTGAGCAATCCTCTTGCCTCAGCCTCCTGAATAGCTGGGACTATAGGCACCTGCCACTGTGCCCGGCTAGTTTTTCTATTTATGGTAGAGATGAGGTCTTGCTTTTGCTCAGACTGGTCTCGAACTCTTGAGCTCAAGCAATCCACCTGCCTCGGCCTCCCAGAGTGCTAGGATTGCAGGCATGAGCCACTGCACCCAGCCACCAGAGACCTTTTATGCAGCAAGTTTCCCTCAAGTAACTTAATGTGATTCTGTCCTCACATTTGTGAACAATCGGAGGCTGTTCACAACAGGAGGCTCTTGTGGCTCCTGCTGCTCCCTGAACTCTGTCCTCTGCCCAGATCCCTCAGCAGGAACCACTAGCAGGTGGGCCCTTTAGGTGAGACCCAGACCAGTCCTTGGCACAAAATCCTGCCTAGGTGCCCCTACCTCCGGCAATTAGGTGAAAACATGAAGCTCAGGGCACAGCAAGCCACATGACGTGGAGGAAAGAATGCTGACTGGTATTTTACTTTCAGCCTAAATGTGCTCCAGGGACCCCGTTGGCCTGAGTTTTCCCATGTGTAAATTAGGGCTAGTGCCAGGCTCTTCCCACCTCACAGGCATTATTGCAAGTGGGTATGAGAGGTGGTCAAGGGAGATGTTGGCTTATGAGAGGCTGGTGCCTCACAAACTGAAGGTGAGGTCCCGGCCTGCTCTGTAGATCAGCAGAGGACTCAGGAATGAGTGTAGGGTGTGCCATCTTCATCTTCCTGGGCATCTCTGCCTGGCATTAAGGTCCAGCCACATGCTATGGGGCCTGCTTCTTCCTAGGTGATGGGAGCCCACAGGTGTGTGTCCTGGGGATGGGTCTCCAGGTCTGTGGCCCTTCTGTCAAGTGATTATTTTGTGACACTCTCATTCCCAGACCACCTGCCAGGTTTATCTGTCGTACCTGTGGCATTCCTTATTATGTCAGATAAGTTATTATAGTTTATTCAACTCTAACAGGACAAAAGAACCATAAGTAGGAGACTATTAAAGATCTTTTGTGACAGAGGATTGTGTTTCTGCTTTCATTTCTACCTCGGAAGCCCATGGCAGGATACAGACCAAGAAATGCTTTCCTGGGCTGGCAGGCCGGTGGCTGGGTTAGATGTTCTTTTCTCTTGTCCGTGGCCCCAACTCCAACCTGGTCCTTGGGGAGGCTGCCAAGAATTTTTTCTGTTCCTCTCCTGCCAATTTCCAGCCGTTTGAGCTTGGGAAGTTGTTGAACCTCTGATCACTCTCAGACAGCTGGATTTCATGACCTGTGGTGTGCTCCTGGTGTGAAGCCTCTGTCTTTTATCTTTGGCACTAACTACATCAGCTGGAGTTCTCACTCCAACCCCAGCCCTGGTTCTTATTCAGTTCTCATCTCCTGCTCTGCTGGGTCCTCTTGAAGTCACTTCCATTTTTTAAGACATACTTCTGCCACCTGGTCTAACAGAACAGGTGGTAGGAATAGGGATGTAGGTGAGGAAGAGTCAATGTTTTTTTTTTGTAGAGACAGAGTCTCACTCTGTCACCCTCAGTAGAGTGCCGTGGCGTCACACAGCTCACAGCAACCTCCAGCTCTTGGTGATTCTCTTGCCTCAACCTCCTCCTAGGCTATTCTCTTGCCTCAGCCTCCCGAGTAGCTGGGACTACAGGCGCCCACCACAACGCCTGGCTATTTTTTGTTGCAGTTTGGCCGGGGTTGGTTTCGAACCCACCACCCTCAGTATATAGGGCCGGCGCCCTATCCACTGAGCCACAGGCACCGCCTGAAGAGTCAATGTTATAATAATAATGTACTGTATTAATACAGAAGGAAGATGTCCTTAAATATAAGATGACTTTCCCAGAATATAATATGTGAAAAACATTTTTTTTTTTTTTTTTGCATTTCTATAAAATAATGTACAACTTAGATCAGACCATTGACCTCCTGGTTGCCCAGAAAGTAGTCTGTTTTCTCTGATGCTTCCTTCAGCCAAAGTATGGCAGTAGGAAGACATTGACATTTGAATCAGGAGCTAGAGCTATTATTCTGCTGTCTTCCCACATGGACTACATCCATGTAATCCAAGTCCAAGAATGTGTGCCAGCAACAGGAATGTAAGTGCAGCAAAGGTAATTAAAATGTTGGAAGAAATGAAAGGGCAAGAGGAGAGGCGAGGCAATCCAAAGATCAGGTACAACAGGAAACCAGTGTCACTCCTAGGACAAGGAGAGGAGGTGGTGTTACCCCAGCTGAGGAACAGTTCAGCCCAGCAGGGACATCGAGAGGGAGGGAATCAAAGGAAGCCAGATCGCAGAAGCAGCAGCTCTTGCTGGGAATGCTGCCCACAGCAGAGAGAGTGGGAGAAACACTCTGGCTTCTTGGGTCCCCCGCCTTCCAATTTCATGCCAGTGCCTCCTATTGGCAGAGTCTAATTAAAAGTGAATTTTTGAGGAATGTGGGGAAATGTAGTCTGCAATGGTCAGGGCCCTACAAAACAGAGCTAGGGGATTAGATCTGAGGACAAATAGCCAAATCGCCAGCACTTCTTTAATGTTCTCATTTAAAAAATAGGAATAGTTACATTGGCTTGGTTATCACAATTTAGGAGGAGTGCCCTGACGTCTTCACAGGATTCTAACCAAGGGAGAGATATTTGCTGTTCCCTTTTCTTTCAGTTTTTCTCCGGCTATCACTGTCTTCCTTGTGCTTTGGAGCTTCATTTCTCCTAGTTTTTTAAAACTCCAGTAAATTGGCCAGGCGCGGTGGCTCACGCCTGTAATCCTAGCACTCTGGGAGGCCGAGGCTGGTGGATTGCCTGAGCTCAAGAGCTCAAAGTGATTTGAGGAGAAGGAAAGAGAAATTTATTACTCCGCTGATAAAGGAGGAAAATGTCAGACTATTTTCTCAAAATCCAAATTCCTGATTCTGTGCAGAAGCACAGAGCTTTTAAATGTTTTGATTAATCCCCCAATCCCATCTGAGATAGTCCGGCTCCAAGGAATTTATCTCCTGTGGCACAAAGAACAAAAGACATTCCTCTACCCTTCCTGAGCACTGGCCTGAGGTAGGGATGTAGACTTTCTTCTCAAAAAAGGGTAAGGGGGTTTTGAAGAGACAGAAAACAGTTTTACCCTTTTGTTTTTAAGGCTGTTTCTCTGTTTTGTTTTTTGTTGTTGTTGTTGTTGTTGTTTTTGAGACAGTCTCACTATGTCACCCTCAGTAGAGTGCTGTGGTATCACAGCTCACAGCAACCTCAAACTCTTGGGCTTAAGTGATTCTCTTGCCTCAGTCTCCCGAGTAGTTGGGACTACAGTGTCCACCACAACACCTGGCTTTTTGTTGTTGTTGTTGTTGTTGTTGCAGTTGTCATTATTATTTTAGCAGGCTGGGCTGGGTTTGAACCCACCAGCCTATGTGTATGTGGTGGGCCCCCTACCCACTGAGCTACGGGCACCACCCATTAAGTGATTCTCTTGCCTCAGCCTCTCAAGTAGCTGGGACTACAGGCACCCGCCACAACACCTGGATTTTTTGTTGTTGTTGTTGTTGTTGCAGTTGTCATTATTATTTTAGCAGGGTTTTAACCTGGGCTGGGTTTGAACCCGCCAGCCTAGGTGTATGTGGCCCACTGAGCTACAGGCGCTGCAGGGGCCATTCTCTCTGTTACATTTTGACCTAATTTACATTATAGAATATTTTCTCTTAAAACAATGAAATATGGGTGGTACCTGTGGCTCAGTGGGTAGAGAGCCAGCCCATATACTGAGGCTGGCAGATTTGAGCTTGGCCCTGGCCAAACTGCAACAATAACAAAAAAATATCCAGGCGTTGTGGCAGGCGCCTGTAGTCCCAGCTACTTGGGAGGCTGAGGCAAAACAATGAAATATGCAATCTTTTTAAGTGTACATAGAACCAAGAGGAACCATAAAAACAATTTTAACAAATTCAAAAGAATTTAAATCATTTAGTAATTGTCTCTGATCATAACAGAATTAAACTAAAATTCAATAACAGAAAGTTATCTGGAAAATTAGCAAATATTTGGAAATTAAGCAACACATATTTAAATGAGGCAATCACAAGGGAAATTAGAAAATATTGTGAATTAAATGAAATGGAGAACAAATATCTAATTGTGGGATTCAGCTAAAGTAGTGCTAATCTCAATAGATAAGGCACTGGACAAAATTCAACATCTATTCGTGGTAAAAAAAACAAACAACTTTTAGAAAACTTTCTTTTTTTTTTTTTTATTAAATCATAGCTGCGTACATTAATGCAATCAAGGGGTACAATGTGCTGGTTTCATATACAATCTGAAATGTTTTCATCAAACTGTTTAACATACCCGTCATGGCATTTTCTTACTTATTGTATGAAGACATTTGTATTCTGCATTTAGTAAGCTTTGCCTGTACCCTTCTAAGATGCACCATAGGTGTGGCCCCACCAATTACCCTCCCTCCACCCCAACCTTCCTCCTCCCCTCCCTTCCCATATTCTTGTGCTATAGTTAGGTTATAGACTTCATATGATACCTTTAAATTAGCTTAATAGTAGGGCTGAGTACATTGGATACTTTTTCTTCCATTCTTGAGATACTTTGCTAAGAAGAATATGTTCCAGCTCCATCCATGTAAACACGAAAGAGGTAAAGTCTCCATCTTTCTTTAAGGCTTTGTAATATTCCATGGTATACATGTACCACAATTTATTAATCCATTCGTGTGTTGATGGGCACTTGGGCTTCATCCATGACTTAGCAATTATGAATTGGGCTGCAATAAACATTCTGGTACAG
>CAUYRH010080217.1:0-17626 GCA_963574655.1 Perodicticus potto | reverse complement strand
CCAGTGTTTTCCGCACAGATGTTTGGTTCTTTTTCAAGCCGGTTTCTCCATCCGTCACAGCATCAGCACCACCAGGGCCAAGGCAGCGGTTGTAGAGCTGTCTTGTTCTGCATCACTTAGTTCTCGGCCAGTTTCTGTTTGCATTGGATAATTCTGTTTTACCCCCTCCCAATGCCACAGTGAATGAGAATCACACCTGGGAAACATGGTAGAAAGCTTGAACTGCTTTATATATGAGGTGCTATAAATCTGGTTTAGGAGAACAATGGGAGCTGCAGAGTAAAAGATAATTCTAGGAGCCTGTCACAGATTTTGTTGGCTGACCATATCCTGAGATTAGGATTAGGAAAGAGACAAAGAATCTAGCACCAAGTTGCTTAGCATGGCGGCTGCAAGAACGACAGAAACACTGAAAAAAAAGAGGGTAATCGTGATGCTCATGTGGGGAATTGGGAAATGAGAAAACATGTCATAGTTGTGATTTGATAGACTGAATCTAAGAAGCATTGTCTTACAGCCAGATGGAAACAGAGATTGGGCAAATCTGAAGTTTGGGAAGGTATAAAACAAACTATTATAGCAATTACAAGACCGAGTAATGCTAAAACTTGCCCTTCTGTTTCCATCATTTCAGTGCTATTTTTTTTTTCATTTTCATTGTGCAGTATATATCCTAACTATTAAGCATCTACTATATATCAAGCTCTAGGCTAGGTGCTATTCGTGTAAGGGTTGACACATTTCCTGCTGTCAGAGAATATACAGATTAATGCTTGAGAAAGTCATTCAATAAGCCAAAAAAATGTTTAATGAAGACCAAAGATCCTTAAAACTATAAAGGAAAATAATAGAATGCTGTAGGGTAATACTTAATTTGAAAGTAGAAGGATTAGAGCCAACCCAGCACAGCTGGGCTGAGAATATGAAGAGTAGAAAGTTGGAATTATGATGGAGACTGGCCCAGGAAGTGATTGGAGAAAAAGTTAAAAAAAAATCATATGGGGTTTCAGGCTTTTAAATAAGTGCAGGGGAAAGCCACCATGGGATGCTATCTAACAAGTGCAGCTCACTGTGAGTAAGGTCTCACTCAGCTCTATTTTCAGTACATCATATTACTTACGTGGGCCCAGCAGGCCTGTCAACTTGGGCTGCAGCACACAGTAGTGGAATGAAAAGTCTGTATTACTTGCATGCTGGTTATATTTCCTGAGTGTCTCAGATTGAGACTGTAGAGGCATAGAGTGCATCACATTTTTTCCTTCATTTTCTTCACTTAAATTATTATATTTTTCTCTTAGCGTTGTTCCATGGCACAAACGATTTTGTAGTTTAACCTCATCTAAATACTTTTTGCTGTTGCGCCCCCAACTGGACGTTTGATAAATACACACCTCCCAATTCTAATAAAAGAGTTAATGAGTCTTCAGGTTAGACACAACCAAAAGTTTCCCCAGTGTAATCTTGATGAATGTACTCCTTGTGCCTTTGGGTAACATTCAAGTTACAACTAAGAAATTCTGGCATGGTTACATAGGCTAATGCCATTGACAAGACAGATACAAAACAGGAATATTAATGTTACTATTATTCTTACTAATATTTATTGTATACTTACTAATTTCCAGGAATCATTGTGTTTTCATTAAGTCAAGGTTTTTAAAGACCTTATAGCAAAGGAGAGTATTATTATTATCTTCTTCATATTAATGAGAATGCTGCCTTTGAGAAGTTAAGGCACCATTTAAAGGTCACCTCACCAATAAGAGTCACAGCAGGGATTCAACCCAGATCATCAGTGTTAAGTTGAGAATTTTCGAAGAGAAGCCCATATCAAAAAGAAATAAGCCTAATGAGCAAATACATATCTAATTCTGACATTTGTAATTATAAACACACATTGTATATTCCAACGTGGGGGTCTTTTTTCATTTCCATTTTGCCACATAATAGTATCACCAATTTAAAAAATTGTTCTCTAAAAAGAGTGATCCTTATCACTGTCACGGAACATTTGGCATGTTGATATATTTTTGGTCATTACAGCTGGGAGATGGGTGTTACTAAAATCTGGTGGGTAAAGAGTATCTTACAATGAACAGGACAGCACCCACAACAGAGAGTTATCCTGTCCAGGTGCTCAGGGGTGCCTACATTAGAGTCATTTAAAGAGGATCATGATGGTGAGGAGAGAATGGAGGCTTAGTCTTCGAAACAAGGGAAATTCAATATGAAGAAACAGTTATCGGAATGGAGGAAACAGCTAAGATGGATTCATGCATTGAATCATTCCTAGAATCACTATTTGTAGAATGATTTCTGTGTATCATTGTGCTGGACAGTAATAATTAGGAAAACAATATGAGGAAGTTTCTTTGGAAAAAAAGAGACAAAGAGCAGAAGCAAACCAAGGATGCTTGGCTAGCAAAGATATGCTGGAGGCAGAGCTTCGATGCCAAGAGTGAACTGTTTTATTCTAACAGGGAGATGTGTTGCTTTACATGTCTAAGGAGAGTCACTGTAGTTAGGGGCAAATTCAAAAACCATATGCTACTTCCAGGAGCACCTGATAACTTCTGTTTGTCCCTTTTATGGATGACTTTGTGCTGATCAGAATGGAGGGGCACAGGGAGAAAAAAGCAAACGATGGTTTGGGATGCCACACAGAGCAGTGCTATGAATATGCTGAATGTGTGTGTGCACGACTGGATTGGAGAAGACGAGGAGCTTACATTGCTTTCGAGTTGTGCTGCTGGCCTGTGAGCAGGTGCTGGCTTTTGTTTTTCCAGTAACAGCTTTTTCTGTTTCCAGCAGTCCTATGCACCAGCTCCCCACCCCATGGCTCCTCCCAGCCCCAGCACAAACAGCAGCAGCAACAACAGCAGCAGCAACAGCAGCGGGGAACAGTTGAGTAAAACCAACCTGTACATTCGAGGCCTCCCGCCAGGCACTACTGACCAGGACCTAATCAAGCTGTGCCAACCGTAAGTGTCCTTCTGCTCTCTGTGCCCTTTCTCGTTCTTGCCTACGTGGGCAGGACTTGGTCACATACCCAGTGCACCCATTCAATACTGGTGTCTCAGTGAGGAAGAATATTCTTTACAAGTAGGACATTTGATTCCAGCTTATTTTAGTGAGTTGAATTCGTTTAATTTTGCTATGTAGGGTAAGATTCTTGAGCAGACATACACAGGGGTGCTGGCTGATTTGCATATATTGACCTGAAATGTGAAGATCAGTGACAAAGTTGTGCTCTCACGCCATGTGTCTGGTGGAGTCTATGGTAACTCTCATGAAAGAAGTTACTTTTCTGGAGAAATATTAATGAAAGGAATCTCAAAGACTCAGAAGTAGTAGATTTCAGGATGATCACCTCTTGTATTTCAAAGATTTTCTGGAAAGTGCTTAGTAAATTTAAGTTCAGCCTGGCCCAGGTAATTGGAGAAGTATAATGTTAATTATCTAGTTTCCTTGACAATTTCTATTGCCAAGTCCAGTGAAGTTATCTCCCAACAAGGCCAAGAACTTCACGTCATAGTTTATATTGGCTAGGAAGCATGGAAGTGATTAAATCCCCTACAAAAATGTTTTCATTAACCTGTTATCTACCAACACCTATGCCATTATTTCTCATTTCTATTCAAATAAATTAGACATATTTAAGTTTAATCTCCAAATAAATTTAAAAATGAATAATGAATTAAGAATCATAAACCTGTATGTTTAGATTGCTGTCTGACCATTTTCAAAGTACTATCAGTACCGATATGTCCTTTGCTTGTGCTTTAGCTGGGTGTCTTTAAATTTTAGGAAACTATTACTCAATTGTTCTTTTTCTCTTATGTAATGCTTTTGAAAGAAAGTACAAGGATATTTGTTTTGCAAATTTTCCAACCCCTAAAATATTGAAAGAGAAATACAAAGCAGACAATATTTATTTGCCTTTGTTCTAAATTTTAAGATTGGGAGTACATATCAAAACCATAGAAAGTGGCAGATAAACTAACCACAAATATATCACTACATAATCAGTTGACAAGGCAATAGATAGATTAGAGTGAGGTTGACTTATTTGTGGAAGAGGCAAGGCAGAACCTTGAAAGATAAATATTTATTTAAAAGAAGTTATTTTTTAAATGTTAAAAAATGCTGGAGCTAATTCACACAAATACCAGTATATGTTAGGTTTTGTTCTATAGACTTTTGAGGTGGAGGACTAGAAGATAAATCACTTAATTTTTTCTTGATGTTGTTGGAAAAATTCAAACTCTATTCTGAAGAGCAAGGGCTTTGGACATGTGAAAGATGGTAGGTTTTATAACAGAGGGTTCTGATGAAATAGCTCCTTTTCAATGGATGCTGATGCAATAAGAATAGCTATTACTTTTGATTCGTATTTAATTCTCGTTCTTAAAAAAATATTGATGGATAATGAAGAAAGGTTCTAGTGATTGCTCTATACCACTTGTAGAGTTTGTTGAAACATATTTTCAGGCCCAAGAGATTAGGCTTCACTAGGTCTGCGGTGGAGCCCCCCAAATATTTATTGCTAACAGGCTCTCTAGTATTAGTGATGATGCTGGGCTTTGGGGAAGCACTTCTTTCTACAGTTACAAAGACCACAGACTATTTCTTTTCTGTGAAATTTTGCTTAACTGATAAAAGGACGTGCTCACCAACCGTATGAGATTGAGGCAATTTACTTCTTCACTTGGTGCCTCTGTTTTTCCTTTTTATTAAAAGAGTAGGTTAAGTTTGATTGTTTCTACATTTTCTTCTTGTATCAGCGGGATGCTGGAGCCAATTGCTAAATACTCACAAATATTGTGAGCAATTTGTGACACAATTGGGAGCTTGATACTGGCCCTAGTGAGAATATTTATAACACAAGAGTCAGCACATCCTACAAATAAGAGCTTTATTTTATTGGAAATCTGGTTTACTGACACACCACTGGTGTCGTGTCATACTATGAATTTCTACGTCAATATTCATTTCTGCAAAGAATAACCAGAATTTTATAAATGAAAATTATTACTTAATAGCCTATAATACATATTGACGTCTTAAACTCAAGATGGAGATGTAGTGACAAGAAAACTTTGTTATAGAGCAAATAAGTTTTGTTAGTGTTTCTTTCATGCATCTGGGAAATATAAAGGATGCTAAGTGTACAGAGGGTAGTAGTTATTTGTTCATATTAATATTTTCTAACTATTCAGATGTGGCCTATTTATTGTTATTATAAAATTACAATAACAATTATTTATTATTATAATTTATTATTATTATTTAATATAATTTAATATTATCCATTATTATTGTAAAATTACAATAATAATGAATATTATTATTATAAAATTATAATAAATAATAATAATATAATAAATTTTATAATTTGTATAATAAATAGCACAATAATTTATATAATAAATAATTGTTAAAAATAAATATTATTAGAAATTATTATTTATAATAATTAAAATTTTTGGATTCTCCAGTTACTAAAGTTATGTGTACCTGGGGTTTATGGCTTACATTCTTTTCCCTAGAGACTCTTATGTGATGAGACAACATAATATATTGGTAATCACTGTGGGCTAAGAGGTCTTTCATTCTTGGCTGTGCATCCACTGGATATGTGGCCTTAGACAAATGACTTGTCTCCTTTTAACTTTGGATTCCCTCATGTATAAAATGATGGATTTGAACTCAATAATATTTTATACTTCTTCCACTCTAAAATTTTACTGTTCGATTGTGGGCCTTGTTAGTGGCAAAACTTCCTCTAGATCACCTTTTATATCCATTGCCAATCCTTTTATATCCGCCTCCAATCCCTTCATACAGTGTTCGTCCATTGCCTGAGTTGATTCAGCTGCGTGGTATGATGTGACGGCTGGGGTTGCCTTTGGTAAAAGACTAATACAGGTCTTTTGTATAATCCCATTCCCATTCTTGTAGTGTTCCTATTGTAGTGCTCGTTACGCTTTCACACTAGTGGTCTTCTAAAGATTAAAATTATTTTGCATTTCTGTTACTCATCCAACATTTTAAAATAATTTCACTTACAAAACAGAAAATATTTGTAGTTTTAAATGAACTTACCATTAAGATCCATTTCCAATTTTTCCTATGAAATTATAAGTAGCTTAAGAGTTAATAGTCCTCATAGGAAATGCAGTTTTTGCTAATATTTATGGTAATCAAATAATAGGAAACAGAGATACACAAAAAAAGCATAGACATTGAATGTTCTGGTATTAGTATACAATATCCATATTAATGTTAATGAACAGCAATGATATTAAAGCAAATGAAATTGCATTATTTCTCAGTGTATAATCTGAGAGCAAATTCTTATTAAGGAATTCTATTCACATTTATCATCAAAGCTTCTATGTTCAGATCACAAGTAAAATCAAAGGAAAGATAAAACTGAAGGATAACAAATGCGAAGAATGATTCTCCGCTATGGAAAAATCTCCTAGTTACACTTATATTTTGCATGAATACATTACATTTTGCCTAATTTAGAAAATACTATGAATATTTTCTAATGTCTTTATCTTGAGAAAGCTCGAGGAACTTTATTGTTTTCTAAATCAAGAAATATTTGGAGTACCTGCAGAACACATGTGCTGAGGATTTGGTGGAGAGTAAATTTAAACAAAGGAGAATTTTTATTATAGAGAAATAGACATAAATAATTATATGATTTGATAAAAGATTGTAATTATAAGTGCAAAAAAGAGAGGAGCATGGTACTAGGAAACTTTATTATATGAGATTAGATCTAGTTAGGGTAATTAGCAAAGTAATCTCTGAGGAAGTGACGGATGAGCTCAAATCAGAGGATAATTAATAAAGTGGGAATGGGAAAGGAGGGGAAGAGCTTTCTAAGCACAGGGAACTTCACATGTACAGACCTCCTGGCTGGAAGTGGCATGGCAAGGACGGGAGGCTGAGAAAGGCCAGTATAGCTTGTAGTAGAAAGAGGGAGACGGAGTAAAGGACAAAATGAGCTGGAAAATATGGAGAGATGAGATGGTTCCTTTGTAGACTATGTTAGGAGCTTTGATTTATCCTGTGAGTAATGAAGGAAACCATTTACTTGTCATAAACAAGGTGACATAACTGGATTTTGGTTTTAAAAGGTAAGTCCAGCTTCAGAGTGGAAAGAAGGGATCTCATGCGATGAATGAATAACCAAAATAGTAATAATTGAAAAGTAAGCTGTAAAAAGAATGATTTGTGTTTAGAAAGAAGGGTGTAAAGTTTAATAATTATGGTAGTAGAAAAGTTGTGTGGGTTGAAGTGTTTCTTTTATTATATGCATTCATTTTTCCATTAAAAAACAAGGCCTAGAGAGACAATTAACCAAATGAATTTCAAAAGGAACAGCAAAGGAGCACAGGATAAAACCCAAATCAGTTGATTTTTAGTTACTGGCTTTTTCTTACCTGGTCACAAATGGGTCAGCAATATACTATATGTCTTTAATGATTATAATATAATATTAAAAACACCAAAGGGAATATAATGAAGGCTAGAACTCTAACATTGTATAAATAT
This sequence comes from Perodicticus potto, assembly GCA_963574655.1. Lineage (NCBI taxonomy): Eukaryota > Metazoa > Chordata > Mammalia > Primates > Lorisidae > Perodicticus > Perodicticus potto. The sequence continues at coordinate 10,054 of CAUYRH010080217.1, read as the reverse complement.
GTTTATGGATGGAATATCAGTTGAACACTATGTGTGGAACACCTGGATTATAGACCCTGTGTGGCTTAAATCAAGAGCAACAGAGAGAAGTTGGAGAAGACAGATTTGCTTTAATAAAGTAAGAGAGAATATGGCGACATTTTTGGACTAAATAAAATTTTGTAGTGTAATGATTTTTTATATATTAAGTTATATTTTCTCCTTCAAAGAAATTAATAACTTCTATCTTATGATTGTGAGCATGCTCTTGCTTTCAAAAAATAAAATCACCTGTTTACAATAATGTGTAGAATTTAAAGTGAAAGCAATCATTTTAGGTGTTATTAATATATTCTACATCAACAATATCTTTTATTTAACCATTTTTGTGGCTTATAAATTTTGATCAATACAGTGCTCTCAGGAAACCCCAGCCAGTTGTTCCTACTTCCACGTGATTAACTAACCTGGAGTTAATCAAAATATTGCAAAGAAACACGATGAATTGTTTTTCCATCATAAAGTGAACATGATGTTCTTGAGGCCACTTGAAACAGAATGCAGGAAAATGGAGGGATCTCTTGAGTAGAAGCATACATATTTCCAATCCTCACTAGAAGAGCAGGAAAGTCAGCTGCCTGCCCAACACTTTCTCTGCTAATGTTCTCTTTTCTTTTCTTTGCTCAAGTTATAACACCTGAGCATTTCCTCCTTTAAAATGAAATGCTGGATTTAGCATTTAACAAGAAAGGAGAAACACCCACAATGAAAAGCTAGGGGACCAAAACAGGAATGTTGAGTTCAAGAGCTGAAGAGTCTGCCCAAGCTAATCTCCCCGACTTTTGCCCCACCCTGTTGGGCATTTCATTTTAGTGCATGCTGAATGCAGAATAGTTAAGAGCATCCTCAAGAGCCATCCAGGCTCTGGGTGCAGAGTCCATTATACACGGTGTCAGACAGTTTTGACAAATGCACCGACACAATCAAACCTTTTATCAATTTAAAAGTAACCTTGTCACAGTAATCTGTCAAACTGGTCAAATACAACCAAAGGAAAACAAGTCATCATGCACTCTAGAGTAACCAAGTAAATAAGGAAAATGTGACTGGAAATTTTTAGAGTTCTTTCTTACTGTGTCATTGAAGATTTAAAAGTTCTCTCTAATAAGACCCAAGGAAATTTATTAGTGGCTTTCTTCTGCAAGTGAGATTCAAGTTACGCAGCTGCTTTTGAGGTGTCATAAATCAGTGTGGTGGCAGGTGTAAGCAAGAAGTGAATTCTAGATAGGATCCTTTGAACTCCGCCTTTGTGTATTTTAAATGAGAGAATGCCAAAAGTCCCAAACTGGATATTTGACTTCCTTGAAACAGCATAGATCAGATATTTGGTTATATATATTAATTTAACTAACCTTAGGCAAATTTATGTTTGTCAAGAATTTATTATAAACTAGACATAGTATTTGATTAGTAATTAATAAATAATTGTCATTAATAATGCATTGTGATATTTAAATATTATTATTTATAAAATTAACAATATTTATTACGTGTCACCTACCACATAACTCTGCTCAGTTTTTACGTTATCTTACTTAATGCTCAAAACAACCCTATGACGTAGGAATAAAAATTTCTGAGTAACAGTTAGGTAAACTGAGGCTCAAAAAGGTTAAGGAACTTGTTCAAGTTTATACAACCACCAGGATTCATACTCTGGATCTGACATCAAAGCCCTTATTTATTATCACTAAAACATTAATATGATGAAAATAGGATAGTAAAAGTCATGGGTTCGCAAATACATGACTGCCTATGAAATCTCTTAGAAATCTTTAAAAAGGAGATCTGGACCTCACTCTTCAGGGATTCTGATTTAACTAGCATAGAGTCCACCCACATTGGGATTTTTTAAAGGTAATTTTTATATGTAGCAAAGTTTGAGAACTCTTGGAGTTCAGTGATGCCCACATGAATTGGAAAACTTAATTTAATTCTCTGTTTAAGCTTCCTTCCTCTGACTTTTACAGGTTCTGGCAATTTCATAGGTTATACCAGTTTGTTTTCAATTAACCAAAGGACTTAAAAAATAAATTCTATTAATAAAAATATGGAATGAATGGATTTTCTGATAACACAATTGGAATTTTAGGGACATGAACACTCAAGCCCTAGAACAGCCCACTGACAAGGATTTTATCAGATGTGCTTGGAAGGACTTTGATCTTCCTTTTCCCATAATTTTTATAAGTTTCTTTCACATTCTATTTTTTAATTATTGTTGATGATTAAGTTTTATTTCGACTCATGTTAGTAAATTTCTATATATACTAACATGTTTATTGTTGACTCTACAGTAATGAACATAAGTCTAAAAAATAATTTGCATTTCTGGGCACAGTGGCTCACACCTGAAATCTCAGCACTTTGGGAGGCTGAGATGGATGGATTGCCTGAGCTCAGATGTTCAAGACCAGCCTGAGCAAGATCGAGACACCATCTCTAAAATTAGGCGGACCTTGTGGTGGATGTCTTTTGTCCCAGCTACTTGGGAGGCTGAGGCAAGAGGATTGCTTGAAAACAAGAGTTAGAGGTTGCTATGAGCTATGATACCATGGCACTCTACCCAGAACAACTAACAAAAATAATAATAATAATTTGTAACTTGCAGAATTTCGGGGGCATCTTGAAAATTATTATTTTACTGATTTATTGACCATTCATTTGTTATTGTTTTTATTATTTTGGATGAAGGATGTACTGCTGAATATTTGCATATTTCATGATGAATTTTAAAACATTTTTGAATTGATGATAGCAGTTAATGTTTTTCCCTATTCATCCTAGGAACATAGAGAAGAAAAATAAAAATGAAATTGTTGAGAGCACCGGATAACTTAGTTTACCATGTTGGTGACCACACAAAAAAGATGGGGACATAAAAGTCAGCTCTTTCTAGCTGTGCCAAGTAAAGGCCTGGAACTGAGGGAGAGGTGGAATTGGAGGCAGATATCAAGCTGAGTACCTGAAAATTTGAGGACATGGGGCTCAAGGGCAGGACTTTGGCAAGATCAGATGGCATCTTGGTTTTCTATTTGTCTGATGATTTTGTAGATGACAAAACAGTCAACTCTTTTTAGTCCTTATTCTCTTTGATTCCTCTATTACTTGACACTGTTGACGCCTCCTTTGTTCTCAAAACTTTCCCTTTCTCTCTCTCTTTTTTTATTTTTTTATTTTTCTGAGACAGTCTCACTTGCCCTCAGTAAAGGTCTGTGGCATCACAGCTCACAGCAACCTCAAACTCTTGGGCTCAGGCAATCCTCTTGCCTCAGCCTCCCAAGTAGATGGAACTACAGTCACCTGCCACAACGCCTTACTATTTTTAGATATGGGGTCTCGCTCTTGCTCTGGCTGGTCTTAAATTCCTGATCTCAAGCAATGCACCTGCCTCAGCCTCCCAGAGTGCTAGGATTATAGGTGTGAGGCACTGCACCCAGCAATTCTCAAAGCTTTCTTCTTCCATGGCTGTCAGATTCCTCTTTCCAAGGTCTCAGTCTACGTTTGGGGTTTTGGAGATTCTTCTTTGTAGCTTGTCTTTCTTTTCCTGAATCTTAAATTTATTTTGAAGTTTCCTGGAGGATTGCACTTCACACCCTACAAACTACCTTTCTCTGCTACTTAAATAACTTTAGTTATTCTCGTGATGATTACATCTATTCCTCCACATCATGGAGTCTTTTTTCAGTCCTAGATTCATATCTCATTCTTTACTCAACAATTCCAATTTTGTATTCCATGAGCTATCAACTCATTCTCCAAAAGAGGTAGTTCCATATTTATTCCTTCTTTAATCTGCTCTTTCTGTGTGAATGTTACCATCATCTACCCAGGGATCCAAGTAAAACATCTTGGGATCACTTTTGTCCCCAACCTATAATTAATTCCCAAATTATATAGGTTTCAACTGTTTGATGTTTATGATATCCAGTGTTTCTTCTGTTTCACTACTGCCATTGTTTATTTGCTCATTTTCAAAAGCATTTTTGACTATCATGTAGGTAGTAACCATGGCAGATATCTTAAGGGTTGATAAGTTTCTTCATAGAACCTGCATTATGGGCCAGGCACAGTGGTTCATACCTGTAATCCCAGCATGCTGGGAGGCCAAGGCAAGTGGATTGCCTGAGCTCAGGAGTTCAAGAGTAGCTGGAGCAAGAGCAAGACCCCATCTCTACTAAAAATAGGAAAACTAGTTGGGCATTATGGCAGACCAGCTACTAGGGAGGCTGAGGAAAAAGGACTGCTTAAACCTAGGAGTTTGAGGTTGCTTTGAGCTCTGACGCCATGGCACTCTACCTAGGGTGACAGAGTAAGACTCTGTCTCAAAAAAAAAAAAAAAAGCAGTATAAAGGAGAGTGATGATAAATGAATAAATCTCAGAATATGTAAATATCATGAAAAGCATGTTGTAAGTAATGACTAGGAAGTTATATACTTGGTGTCCTCTCTAATGTGAAATATCAATTTCAAGAAGATAATATTTATAAATAAGGGTGATAATATTTATACATTACAAACAGATGCCTGAATGAAGCCTGAAGGTAGAAAAGATCTTGGTATATTCAAAAAACATAAGGAAGGTCAGGTATTTTTCTGTAAAGAATGGATTTTATGGGAATATGAGGGGAAAAGGCAGAAAATGAGTAAGATGTCAGTGTGGAAGTCCAGAAAGGGGGGATTGGAGTAGGATCATAGTTGTAGATGGGGTGAGATGTGATGAATTCAGGATATATTTTGGAGATAGTTTTGGTAGAATTTACTCATGAAGTTTAGAAGGAGCAATTTTGGGTAGAGAGAAATCAATTTCTCCACAGTCTTGTTAGCTTTGAGATCCCATCAGACATCTAAAATGAGATGCAAGTTGGCAGTTTGATATATGACTCTAGTTTTCAAAGTGAAAGTTAAAGTAAAAGCTATAAGATGGGAATCATAAGCATTATAATTGGCTTTTAAACTTATCATACTGACAAGATAATAATATGGCATCTAATATGTGTTACACACTACTCTTTTTTGCATATAGGCACTTCATGTTACCATGCATTAACCCCATACTAATGTCCATTTTACAAATGATAAAGTGATGACAACAAAGATAAGTGACTTTCCCAAGTTCACACATCTGATAATTGGCCATTTCAGAGTTTCATTTAAGAAGAGTGGTTTAAGAACCCCTCTCTTTACCAGGATCCATACATAAGGAGGACGCATAAGAAAAGAGCATGTTTGCCAGGCGCAGTGGCTCACACCTGTAATCCTAGCACGTTGTGAGGCTGAGGTGGGTGGATTGTCACCACTTGACAACTCTTTCGAGTGGAAATGCCTGCCACTTTTTTGTGTCTGAGGTGCAGCTAAATAGTCGTATTTCCTAACATTTCCTGCCCTGGTCTTCTGAGTTCCTTTGTCATCATCTCCATCTCTGTCTCTGTCTATTGCTACCTCCTCTATCTCTTCCTATCACTGCCTCCACCTCTAATTTCCTCTGTCTCTTCTCTGTCACTCTCTCCCTTCTTATCTCTTTATTTATTTATTTAGAGACAGAGTCTCACTTCGTCACCCCTGGTAGAGTGCAGTGGCATCACAGCTCCCAGCAATCTCAGACTCTTGGGCTTAAGCAATTCTCTTGCCACAGCCTCCCGAGTGGTTGGGACTACAGGCGTCCATGGCAACACACAGCTACTTTTAGAGACCAGGTCTCGCTCTTGCTTAGGCTGGTCTCAAATCTGTCATCTCAAGCAGTCCACCGACCTCAGCCTCCCAGAGTGCAGGGATTACAGGCATGAGCCACCGCACCTGGTCTTACCTCCATCCTTCCCAGTCTTTATTCCTTCCGTAGCTGAAAGCTTTTGTGGAATAAAGGATACTTTCCTTATAAGAATTATCCAATGTAATTTTTTTTTTAATTGTTGGGGATTCACTGAGGGTACACACAACCAGGTTACATTGATTGCTTTAGTTAGATAAGGACCCTCTTTGAATTGTGTCCCAGCCCTGAAAGGTGTACCACACCCCTTGTTTTCCACCCACTCCCGCCTTCCCTTTCTCAGCTCTCCCCATCCCCTACCCCAACCGTGTTCTAGGACTTACTTGTCTTCATATCAAAATAGAGCATAGGATTTTTGAATCCAAGATATTCCTAGCACACTTGAGGTTTTTAAGTGGTAACTAATAAATATTTAATGACTAACTAAAGCCCAAATTCATCAGTACTATAAAAACAATTTTGTTGTACTTACATCATAAATCTTGTTCTGGGGCGGACTTTGTAATAGGAGATACAAGAAAGAGCACGTTATCTGAGACACTGCACCCACCATTGTACCATGAAAGAAGAAAGATTCTGAATATAAAGGTTTTTTATTGTGTAGATCCCAAGGAGAGTTTTGAATCACATGTATTAAAGGAAACAAATAAGAATCAATACTTGGCTTACTCATTCAATATAGCTGCTCAGACAAAAAAATAAAAAATAAAAAATAAAAAAGCATTCATTCCTGCCTGAGCTTTCAGGTTTCAGCTGTCAAATAGATCACAGCGTTCTTCTCACTCTGCTAATTCTACACTTAATGGAAAGTAATTTGGACTCATTGACCAGTATTTGCTAACAATTTTTTTGGCTCTGGAGTTTTTCCTAAGATTTTCCCTTGCAACCAATGCCTTTTGGAGGCACAAAATAAGAGACTGTTGATGAGAAAGCACACAAAGCATATCTGTGTTTTTGACATATTAAAATGGTAACTTTTTATTTGAAAATTGGCAGTAGTATGATATATATGTACATTATTTAATGTTATGACTGAGAATAAGTTACAGTTAAAACTATCCTTAATTCTTTTTCAAAAACCAACCTTCCTTTCTTGCTTTACTTCTTGTTAGTGTGTTCATCATATCCCTGACATTGTAATGTCTCTTGACAAACAAGCACTCTATTTCACACGATAAATATGTCTCCAGGATTTTTGTAAATAGATATTTTTGGTCCAGTTTTTAAATCAACATTATTGAGGAGTAAACTTAAGTGCACTCATTTCAAGTGTAGGATTTTATGAGTTTTGACAAATATATGAACCTACCTAGTTACCACAATAATTAAGATACAAAACATTTCTGTCATCCCTAGCATTCCTGCTAGGAAGGTTGCTATTTAAAAATATCCTATGTAAGAAAGTAAAGAGGCTTCATGATACCATGTCAGTGGCATGGAATTCTGTGTCAATCGTGGATTCTATTTTTTTTGTTGTTGTTGTTTGAGACAGAGCCTCAAGCTGTCACCCTGGTTAGAGTGCTGTGGCATAACAGCTCACAGTAACCTCCAACTCCTGGGCTTAAGCGATTCTACTGCCTCCGCCTCCCAACTAGCTGGGACCACAGGCATATGCCACAACACCCAGCTATTTTTTGGTTGTAGTTGTCCTTGTTTGGCAGGCCCAGGCTGGATTCGAATCCGCCAGCTCTGGTGTATGTGGCTGGTGCCTTAGCCACTTCAGCTATAGGCGCTGAGCCTCAGTTGTGGATTCTTATTAACCATGTGCTTCTCAAGTGCTTTCATTAAATGGTTTTTAAATTTTTGTTGGTTTAGTAGACTTTTCTATTTATTTAAGTATTTACACTGATGTTAAAATCAGGGAGACAGATTCTTCAACAATATAAATTATTTAAAGCTCTTTTATACCTATATAAATTCAGACGCGTGTCAAACTTGCTTTAGGTTGATTCCTTTCTCAGAGAATCCAGAAAACTTGTTACTCCTCTGCACAGATGTTTCTATTCTCTGTTATCTGTTTATGAAAGTCACTCTGATACCTGAGTTTACCTCTCAAAACTCTCATTGATTAGCTGTGTATGCTTAGACAAGTTATGTAGCGTCTCTGTTTTTCTTTCTCTGTAGTGGATACTATAATAGTGCCTCCCTTTCTTGAATTAAGAGAATTAAATGAGTTAATACATGAAAAGTGCTTAAATAGGGTATGTCACAGAGCACTCTGTGAGCACTATAATTATGAGAACTTATTTAATAAAAGTTAGTTTTTCTCAATTTGAATGTTCTGTAAAAGGCTAATGGTCATTTTATTCAAATGAATTCTTTTACTGTGATGAAACTCTACCACAACATACATTTTTTTGTTCTAGGCCTTATGTACATAAACACAGTTTCCTTTTCTTGGGGTCGGGGGCAGACCTTGGTTTTTGATAATAGCAACTTTCCACATGTATGTTTTTAAAAGTACACCCCTGGCATTAGTTTGTTAAAATGAACTTTACTGATTCCTGCACAGGAATCTTGGGAAGTCAACCAAGTTTAAGGTAAAGAATGAACCTGTTTCACTGATTCATATTTCGCCATCACAGGGCAAGCCAGAGACATAATCTATAGACGACCTGCATGTCTCAACACAGAGCAATGATGCAACGGCACAGTGAACTCTGTGATCGCTGCAATCACCTGTGCATTTTGTGCATTTTATTGGACATCAGGTAGCCTTAGGACACTTTCATGACAACGAACCAGAAAAAGGCTGTACGCCCTTTAAGTAAGAACTGGAAATGAGGTTATCAGAGAACTGTACAAGGTTCCTCACATTTTAAAATTTAAAAGAGGAGTTATCCTTAATGGATGACACCTCTGCGGAAGGAAAGGGGGCATATTTCCAGGGAATACTTTTATGTCAGGATCGTTTTGTCAGAGCAGAAAGTGATTTGCTGCAGGCCTTTAAGTAACCAGTCAGTTCTTGGTTTTCTGCCTCTGTGTGTGATTTTCTATTCTGTAACTCCAAAGCATAAGGGTAGAATTTATTGGGTCACAACATTATGCTAATTCTGTGGAAGACACATGCATTTGTATTCATTCCATGTTTGAAGTCCAGTGAAAAGGACAATTGCAGGGAGAGCTGACATTTTTGTGCGTGTGTTTTATCAGGTCTTGGTACAATCACTTTACGGATAGAGCAATGAACTCTTTGTGGTTTGCTCAGAACTGTCCTGATTTTACTGTGAAAGTCCCATGTCCTCGGAAACCCTTAGTAGCATTGTATATCAGATCGTCATATTGAATCCCATAAATGTATGTACAGTTATGATTTTAAATAAAAATTAATAAAAAATAAAAATAAAGAAAAAAATACAAGTTAGTATTTAATTTAATTATCAACCCCCTCTATTCCCAATGGGGTACCATCATTCTCTTTTGCAACTAACAGAACTTAGGCATTGAATAGGTTAAGTAATTTCTGAAGTTGTAATAACTACTGATGTTTCTCAAGAGTACCTGAGAGAGACCTAAAATCCAGAGATTAAAGCCTAATCTCTTAGTCTTTGCCTCGGTGTAACTACTGGAATGAACACAGACTATTGAACTAAACCCTCCTAACCAGAACTTTGCCTACATCTAGTGTATGTCAGTTGCTGCCAATGTCGGAGAAAAGAAGGAAAATTATTTCCACACTATTATTGAGGACATCAACCATAATGCAAACTTCAGTTTCAGAAAAGCTTGTCAGTGGCTACAAAGAAATGATTTTTTGAGCCACTACTAGAAAATTAATCACTTAAAACATTCTGCTGAAATAACATAATTTGTAGATAGTGTAGTAGTACCTTGCATAGTAGCTACTTAAGACATAGTTTTGCATATCTAGTTTAGGGAAAAATCACTTCCAGAAAATGTGTTTTGTTTGTGTTAATGCCCTTTCTTCCTTTTCAAAAGAACATGAAAGGGCGGTGCCTGTGGCTCAGAGGAGTAGGGTGCCAGCCCCATATACCAGAGGCGGAGGGTTCAAACCCAGCCCTGGTCAAAAACTGCAAAAAACCAAAACAAACAAACATACAAATAAGAGCATGAAAAACAATTTATTTTATTTTATTTATTTATTTATTTTTTGTAGAGACAGAGTCTCACTTTATTGCCCTTGGTAGAGTGCTGTGGCATCACACAGCTCACAGCAACCTCCAACACCTGGGCTTAGGCAATTCTCTTGCCTCAGCCTCCTGAGTAGCTGGACTACAGGCGCCCACC
>CAUYRH010080215.1:0-11616 GCA_963574655.1 Perodicticus potto | reverse complement strand
CTTCGCCCCACCCCCACCCACTTTATCTTACACTTCACCCCAACCTGTTTGCAGACACTTCTCACTACATAACCTCCTTGTTCTTACTCTGCACCCGCACTGGTCAGCTGCCCCTTCTCCCCAGTTCCCTGCCTTGATCTTACTATTCACCCTCACTGGTCAGCTGCCCCTTCTCCCCAGTCCCCCGCCTTGATCTTACTCTGCACCCCCATTGGTCAGCTGCCCCTTCTCCCCAGACCCCCCCTACCGTGGTCTTCCTTGCACCCTCACTGGTCAGCCTGTCTTCCTCAGCAGTGTTGTTGGCATCACTTGCTGGGGCCTGACACGTGGGCTGTGTGGCCTGGTACTTCACTCTATTTGCAGAGACAAGGCCTCTGCACGGCACCCACCACCCCTAGGCCCGTTTTTTCTTGGCTCCTGTCCCTGAACTGTATATCCTTGCTGGGGATACAGTGAATGCAAAATCTCACACGTTGTCCTCAGCCAAGCTGGCCCTGCCCCTGGCCAAGGTGGCCCTACCCTCTTAATCCTGGCCTGTTTCCACCGGGCCTGCCTTTCTTTTCGGCAGTCTTTCTTTCTCCTTTTGCAAATTCCCTGGCACAGGGACCTCAGGAGGCTACACGCTTTGCCTGCTTTCCCTACACTGTGGGCCCCTGGCCACCCCGGCACAGAAGCTGAATCACTAGCACCAGCCCCTGGTCTCCTCCTCCTCTATATTCTCAGAAGAGGGGCCCCTTGGCCTAAGCTGACCCAAGTCCCTGTACTCCTAGTGTGACTCCCCTTGCCCTCTCACTCTTCTTGTCCCATGCTGTCACCGGGATCACCAGCATACGTATTAGCACCACATGCAGTGTCTCCACTGTAACCTCGGCAGACGGGAAGTACAAGAGATGACCGAGCCCTGGAGAGGCCGTTGTCTGTAAGAGCGGACACCGTATCAGTGCGTCTGCCACGTCTGGTGCGGGGCAGGTGCGTATCAGTCCCCCTCTAATCACTCTTTCCCCTGGCCTTCCAAGTCTCCTGGTTTGTGCATGCCTGTGTGCACATGCTCTTTAAAATCAATCTGAGTAACATCATAAGCCCCTCCGCCTTCGCAGCCACCCGCTGTCATCCCAGCCCTCTGCAGAGCCCCCTGCTTTCCACCCGGACCTTGGCCATTCTGACGTCCTCTGCCTACTCTCAGGGCTCCTCCCATCTTATCAACTCACGGAACTCTCCCCTGCCTGGAGCTGAAGATCTCAGCCGAGATACCTGGACAGATGGAATCCCCTGTCCCTGCAAACATTTGTACATTGATGCTGGGAAGGGAGTTAAAGGACCTCACTCACACCCGCCCCTCTCTGAGCTGTCTCAGGAAGAGTGCTTGTGAAGATGGTGTGATTGTAACCACAGGAGGTGAGAGAAGAGTGGGTGGATTAAGACCAAGAAAGGGCTGGGGGAAGCTGGTGAGTAGTAGGTGCGAGCAGCTTGGAGCTACATGTCACCGCCTCCTGCTAAGGACAAACTCCCCATGGCAAGTCTGCACCAGGTGACTCTGCCTCTGAGATTGGTGTGGATTTTGCAGCTGAGAAGTCCTCAGGGATGAGGCTCTGTTCAGCTTGTTGCCTTCAGATCATTCCCCTGAGCTGCTCTCAAGCCTGGGAGGCTCCCCTGTGTGGAGACTCGACCAGCGCTAATCTCCTAATGTGCCCTTCGCCTTGGATGGGAGACAATCTTCGTTATCCCTGCAATTCCTGTCCCTCAAGCTAAGGTCTTGTTCTCCAGCCTTCACGGAAAGACTTCTCCAGCGGGAGGCACCATTGTTGCAGTGTCCCCTCTGCTGGCTGTCTTCCTTCCTGAGGCCTCTGTCACTACCAGCCTCTCTCACCAAAGGCCTTGGCCTTCTCTTTCCTCTGCTGCAGGCGGCACACACAGTTGATTGTCTTCTAGACTCAGCTTTCTCCCCCTTTGCCTTCTGACATGACACTCGACAACTGAATCTCCTCACAGCCCCCTGTTGGTCTCCCAGGTCCCTCCTCATCCTCCTCATCTCCTGAGGTGGCCATTCTTTGGCTCCCAGTGTTTCCTTCCTAATTCAGAGGCCTGGGCTGCTACTGACTGTGGTCAGGAGCTTGGAAGTCAGAGAAGCTGGGCTTAAGCTTTGTCTCTTCTCCATACTAGTTGGGCGACTTAGTACTTGCCATTTCTCTGAGTTTCAATTTTCCCACATCTAAAACAAGATGGTAAAAATGGCTGCCTCGTCGGGTATGTGAAGAGTGAATAGGATAAGATGATGTTTTGAAATTTTTCTGATTCCTGCTGCCCTTTCAGTTTTCTTTATACAGAGTCCTGTTTTCCTGGGCTGCTTGTTTCTGCCCCAGCCTTTGTGTGGAAATCTTGCTTAGGCCTTCCTGATCCTTTTGTTTCACTAGGTCTGTTAAAATCATGCGCTTCTCCAGTTTCCACTTCAGATTCTGTTTCCTCCAGGAGTCTTCCCTGACTGCACTCCCAGGGCCCTTCTTCCCTCTGAAATTCCATTCCTCATTTTCATTCTACTGTTTATTTAACAGTTGATATAAAATTGCATTACACTGTTGTTTTTTCACTGATTTTCTATTTAACTTTCTATGTATCTGTGTCTGGCTTCCATAAATAGATGATGACTCATTGACATTAAGACTTATTTTGAGGCATATAAAACAGTGATTAAGAACGCCTCTGATCTTAGCATTCTGGGAGGCCAAGGCAGGATTGCTTGAGGCCAAGAGTTCAAGACCAGCCTGAGCAAGGGTAAAACCCCATCTCTACAAAAAAAAAAAAAAAAAAATAGAACAGTTAGTCAGGCCTGGTGGCTGTTGTCTCAGCTACTTGGGAGGCTGAGGCAGGAGGAATGCTCAAACCCAGGAATTTGAGGTTGCTGTGAGCTATGATGTCACCATTGCATTGTGGGGCTGGACTTCCTGAGTTGACACCGGGTTCTACCACACTCTGTGTGTGACCTTGGGCAAGTTACTTAATCTTGATGAACCTCAGTTTCCTCGTCTCTCAAAAGGTGATGACAGTAGTGCATAGTTGTAAGATGAAGTGAAGAATAGTTAGTCCAGCTACTTACTTATTTAATTCATGAAAAGAAAACTCTTAGGATGGTGTCTGGAATATAGATTGGTGGTTGTTGTTGCTGTCAGTTTCCTTTTATGGGCTATGTCATACTACATTAAGTCATCCATATACGCTTAATAAATATTGTTGAATGGGGAAATATTTCCCCTCCAGTTCTCTTTTCAATTTTTCATTCTTTTTGTTTCTAATGTGCATTTTATTAAGAAAATTCTAAGTTTTCCCTTATTTCATTCTGAAACAAGAAACCCCTTGGATTTAAATAGCTTTTACTGTTTGGCATGAGGAAACAGACCAGCTCATTGACAGAAACAATTTTTTTTCTTTGTACTGAATTTGAAAAAGAATTTTTGTGTAAGATTATTTAGGTTGTAGGAGGCTAGTGGAGTGGGGAGAGTTCATTCTTCTGAAATCTACTTAACATGTTGAGATTAGCAAAAAAAATTCCATTAAATATAGGAACTGTATCAAATTACATCTGCAGCACAGAGGCACTAGGTCAGCTGGGATGTGGATCAGACAGAGAGAGCTTTGTATGTTACCTCTACATCTAGAGATTCCACTGAAAAACCAAAGAGTAAGATTGGTGCTGTGTACAAAAGGGCAGGGGCAATACAGAGATTGTCATGTGAGGTAACCTCTATATCATAAGTGTGTTTTTGTCTAGGGAGCAGTGTTGCCCATGATTTTCTGTAATTGCAATAACCAGATCCTTAAACTTTGTCTGTAGGGAGCATGGGAAAACACATCTGCCCTTGGAGTGACAGGGTATCACAGAATATATTAAGATTCTGAAGTATTTTAGTTAAATACACACACACACACATACATACTTTGGCATCCCTTCTGAAAATGAGAGCCTACTAAGACATACTTGGTTGTTTTGTAGACTTATGTGAACATAATAATGATGGGGAGCTGGTATATTTATTTTATTTAGATTTTTCAGATGATTCTTCAACAAAGGCTATTAATACTTCAGCCATCTTAGGATCAGAATAAAGTTTTCTCATAGGTTAAATAATTGGTCTTAAAACAGAAAGCAAGTTAGTGTAATGAGCATTTTTCTCAATGGAGATTGGTTAACAGTGTATTACATATAAAAGGCCTGGTGATATAGTATATTTTTATAAATGATAGGGTAAGGTAACTTCATAATGTAACATCCAATTTCCTTTTGAATACTCTAAGTTGCAAAATATAAAAAAATTAGAAATCAATTTCAGAAAGCCAGAAATACCTGCAAGAGCAGGTAAGAAGAGTTATGGGTAAACGATGATGCAAAGGAATTAATAAGCAAATGGAATCAGACTATGCAGAGGCCAGTGTGATTTAGGAGTGGGCTGGGGGTCCTTGTAGCCTATTAGTGAGGGGCTTTAGCCTGTAAAGTTCTTGGCCCCATCAGTGAAGGCGTTGAAAAGTACTGCTTTACTTATACCAAACACTTATTCAGGAGGTGGTCTAAATATAAGAAAGAGACTTAAGTCAAGTAGATAAATTTGGAGGAGATGAAGCTACACTGTGTTATGAATGGAGACAAGGCACCCTGGAGGAGAAACATTTCTAGCCTGAGATACTGGACAGAACATCCGGCCAAGTGCCTGTTCCGGTATGGAATTGTTCTCCTCCCACTACACACATGGAAACATTGGATAATATAGATACATATATTTTTTTAAAAATAATTTATATTTGGGCCAAAAAAATGAAATTTTCAGGTGCCAGACACGTGTAAGAAATTAATAGTCAAAACTATGTGTGGGAAGCTACAGGGATCCTAGGGACAAGGCTCTCTAATCCTGCTAGGGACAGAGCCAAAGTTACATACCCTGCTCATGACATGGAGCTGAAACTAGACTGGCCTAATAGAGCTGGGAGTTAGGAAAGTGCTTCAGCTCTGCTTAGCCAAGCAGTAAGCTCTCCCTGCAAGTTGATACCACCTTTGCCATGCCACGAGTGTAAATAGTCACCCTCCAGAAGCAGGCCTTGAGCTGGCATATTTCCTTTCTGTGGCTCCAAATTTGTACACTTTCTCCATGTAGAAAACGTGCACTGAGTACATACATCAGAAGCTACTCCAGACTCACTGAACTCTGTAGGGCTCTAACATAGACAACTACAAACGCAGTCTTTCTGGGTTTTGATTAATTTGTTTTTTGGCTTTTTTTTTTTTTCATTTTTTTCATTAAAACACCATGAGCCTCTCATGAAGATCAGATCATCAGAAAAAATTGCAAAGCCCTTAAGTATACCCTCCACCTTGAACTCAGCCAGAGGAAGGAACAAAATAATTGAAAAAAAAACAAATAAAAAAGAGAAATCTTGAGACTTTAAAATTAGCGTGTCTAATGTATTAAAAGAGAACATGGAATTTCACAAAAGAAAAAACTAGGAGAATTTGAAATAAAACCAAGTAGAAATACTAAGAAAGGGAAAATGTCATCAAAATGGAAAATACACCCCTCCAACAAAGAGTTTGAAGTGTAGCCATAGCTAAAGTAAACATTTGATGAATTGGAATTAGATCTGATGAACTCACCTAGAATGCAGCACAGAGAGATAATGAGATAGAAAATATGAAAAAGAAGATAAGACACAGGATAGAAAGTCTTTGATATTGGGCAGCGCCTGTGGCTCAGCGAGTAGGGTGCCGGCCCCATATGCCGAAGGTGGTGGGTTCAAACCCAGCCTCGGCCGAACTACAAAACAAACAAACAAAAAAATAGCCGGGTGTTGTGGCAGGCGCCTGTAGTCCCAGCTACGTGGGAGGCTGAGGCAAGGGAATCGCCTAAGCCCAGGAGTTGGAGGTTGCTGTGAGCTGTGTGACTCTATGACACTCTACAGAGGGCAATAAAGTGAGACTCTGTCTTTACAAAAAAAAAAAAAGAAAGAAAGAAAGTCTTTGATATTTATCTAACTGGGTTCTCCAAAGAGTGACTAGAGGGTTCATGGAAGATTGTCTTTTGTCATTTTTGTCAGAGATTTAACAATGAATTAGAGAAAACTTGGGAAATTTCTATACATCTTATCTCGTGTTTTAATTTTGGCTAGTAACATGCCCACTACATTAAAATATTATACTCAGGCCATGGCTAGACAAGGTAGCCTAGAATAGCTGACATTGCCATAGTCTCTGATGGTGCTGTGGCCTTATGGAGACCACCACAGAACTCTCTTCAGCACCCAGCCCACAGCTGATTTGACTCAAGGTTGGCATTAGACTCAAGGACAGTTATGTCATAGGATTGGGCTAATATGGTCTGATATGGAAAGATGAACTGGGTCAATCAGATTCTGCCTCTTGAGCATTTGATGTAGGATATTAGGAAACAGAAGTGAAATTTGAAGGGTCATGATATGACAAGTGGCAAGAGAGGCCGTGATGGTCCCTGAGTGAGCTGAGGCTATGATGGAGCAGAGACCATGGGTAAGAAGAAGCCATGAAGTAGAGAAGAGCTCAGCAGAAAGAAGTAGGTGAAGAAGACAGATGGAAGAGAGAGAGGCTGACGGGTCAAATATGGCCTTGTGTAATCATTAGTGATGATTGTGAGTATTAATTAGTTTCAGCACAGACTCTTTCTGCCAAAATTCCCACGGCTTTCTGGAATCTATTTCTATTTCCAGCAATGCTGAGCTATACTGCCATCCCTACATCTTTGTGGAGACTGTTGTTTCAGCTTTTCTTGGGTTTCCACGTCTTTTATCCTTCCAGTGAACCCATCTTTACAACATGAATGACTCTTGATTCATTGAAAGTGGAAGATTTTAAAGAACACATTCCAGGTTTGGTTAAGAAGTATATAGTTTATCTAGGTTACTTTGATTGATAGGGTTGGTCCCTTTCCTGTTTAGCTCTACTCTGTGGAGTGGGAGAGGGAAACGAAAATGGGGCTATTTCTGTGGTTTTCCTCCAAGGATATTCACATGCTTGGGCACTTGTTCTTCTCTGCTGGTGCAGAGAAGGCAAGGTCAGCAGCCAAGTGAGGGCAGTGGTCACAGCACCTCCATGCACAGCCAACTGAGCAGTTCTAAGGGTAGCAGGACTAGGAAACTCCTCCAGCTTGTTACCCATAAGTATTAAACATGCTGCCATGTTTTTGGACTAGGTAGTGGCCTAGCGGCCACATGCTCTTAACAAAGGAGAAAAGAGGCACAAGGACCAGCCTGTAAATGCACCCTTTATCTTTTTCCTTTCCATCCTCTCAACTTCAGAGAGCTCAGATGTCACTTTTCCTCCCTGCAACCTTAAGGAGCTTTATTTGTTCCATGACACAGAAAGAAAACGAGATTACCAGCAGTACAGTATTTTCTTCTATTGTCTGATAAAGCAAACTGGGACAGCCACATCCACTGAGTTAGGAGAATGTGTGGGTTAGTGACAGAGCATGTGCTTAGGGATAAAGAGACCTCAGTTCAAGTCCTGCTCTTACTACTCATTATTAGAACACTAAAAAATGTACTTGATCTTTCTGTGGCTTAGTTTCCCCATCTCTGAGATAAGGCAAAAAATTCCTTCTATGTAATGTCAGATTGAAAGCATTTAATTAGTAGTTCAAAAACTATTATTCTCCAGCCCTTGCCCCTTCACGGTACAGTTGCTGCCTGGGCATTGGGACTGACCTCAAACACTGTATTCCATCTTGTCATTGAAAACAAGGCCAAACCTGTGGTTCATAATAGTACAGTGACATGGATGGGGGGGTTCTAACAGAGCAGAGGAAAGGGCAGGGAAGATATGCCCCTGCTGCCTGCAGACCCAGAGCACACAGTTAGTAACCACTTTGCCTGGGAAGGGCGAGGGCAGGGAGTGCCCAGAACCCAGTGGAAATGGCCCACATTCCGCTTCCCATGTAAGGGCGGGGCCCACTTCCCTGTGACATTCGGCCATGGATGAAATCAGAAGCCCCATGAACCCAAGTGGCCCAATCCCAGAACTGAGAGATCCGTCTGTACAGTTTGGGAGTGATCAACTCATAGTCCTGGTTTCTCCAAAACAGCAGGAGACTGCGTCTGTCTCTTACACGTTCTCTCTCATTCATTATTCTCCTTTCATTCCCTCTTTTCTCCTTCCTTTTCCTCCCCTTTCCTTGTCTGAGAGCCCCTCTTCTCTGCTCATTTCCAGGTCTGCCACTGTCCCTGTAGCCAGTGTTTCACCCTGGGTGGTCTGGGGCCTGAAGACACACCAGCATACTCCCTTGTACTCAGCCAAGGGCTACCCATTATAAACCATGTCCAGACTTCCCCTGGAAAGAATGAAGGTACCAAAGCAGGTTAAATGTAGACAGAACACAGGCAAAATATTACCATGGGGAAATGTGCATCGTAAAATCCCTGGCCTTACACCCAAGGCACCAAAGATCTTATCTCTGCCATATCCTGGTCTTATGATTCAGAAATGAGGCTGATATTTCCCTGACATACACATATCTTTTAACCGTAAGACAGCAGAGACAGAACCTTTGCAAAATGAGCTTCTCATCTCTGTTCTACAAGGGATGTTGTGTGAGTGGAAGAGCATCTGGGATCATTGCTCTGTCTGGGACTGGGGAAGCCTGGAGTGGCTGAGTAGGAGCGGCCTGCAGATTCGTCTCCTGGGCCACAGCAGATGTTCCTGCCTCCATAGCAGCGCGCTCACCCTCACTGCCCTCACTGCCCAGCAGGACACAGGACAGTGATAGAGAAGTGCATCAGGTTACCCGCACACAAGAGGGTCAGCACAGGACTCATGGCCTTGATGGCCCTGGGGGATTGTTTGATGGGTTTACTGAGTAGCATTGATTATAGGGGATCAATTATCAAGAATTTGCTGTGGAGGGAGGGTAATTGGTGGAGCCACACCTATGGTGCATCTTACAAGGGTACAGGTGAAATTTACTAAATGCAGAATACAAATGTCTTTATACAATAACTAAGAAAATGCCATGAAGGCTATGTTAAAAAGTTTGATGAAAACATTTCAAGTTGTATATGAAACCAGCACATTGTACCCCTTGATTGCACTAATGTGCAACTAATTCAAGAAGACAAAATGAAAGAGCTCAGTATTGACCTAGGACTATGTTTTTATTTTCTAAACGACACTGTGAATTCCCAACACCTGAGACCATGTATATTCCTCATAGGACCTAGCCCATGGCCTGATACATACCAGAATTTCAAGTTACTTTTGTTAGTCTTTACACCATGAGATTGTTCTCATGGCAGTATTTATAACAGCAGGAGGGTGAACTAATCCAAACTTTCAAAAATGGGGAAAGGTGAAGTAAATAGCTTGCATTCCCACCAGCAGTGCAGAAGTGTTTCCTTTTTTCCACATCCACGCCAACATCTGTAATTTTGGGGTTTTGTTATGTGAGCCACTCTTACTAGAGTTAGATGATATCTCAAAGTGGTTTTTATTTGCATTTCTCTAAAGATGATGAGCATTTTTTCATGTGTCTGTAGGCCGTGTGCCACAGACGGGCACATAATTTAATAAAAATAAATAAATAAATAAAAATAATAATTAGTTTTTTTGTGGGGTTTAATAAAAATAATAATTAGTTATTTAATGAAAATAAATAAATAAATAAAAATAATAGTTTTTTGCGGGGGTTGTTTGTTTTCTTTTGAAACTAACACATAAAAATAATTTATGGCTTGATATGAGTAGGAGAAATGCACAGGTATAAGGGGATAAATAAGAAAAGAGAGGAAAAATAGCACTCGTGTCCCCAGGAATTAAAAACATACTGTTAAAGAGTAGAATGATGGTTACCAGAGACTAAGGAGGGCAGCAGGGAGCGGGTGTGAAGTGGGGCTGGTTAATGGGAGCAAAAATAGAGTTAGGTAGTTAGATAAAACAAGCAATATATTTGAGAGTACAACAAAGTGACTATAATTCCACAATAAGTTGGGGTATATTTTAAAATAACTAAAAGAGTGGAATTGGAATGTTCCTAACACAAAGGAATGATGAATACTTGAGGTGATAGATATCCGTTACCCTGATTGGATTAAATCACATTGTATGCCTACAGGAAAACATCATAGGTACCCTATAAAGATGTATAACTATTATGTACCTATAATAACTAAAAGTTTAAAAAATCCTGTTGACATTTCATATGTTTCCTTCTAAAACTTTTTTCTTGCATAGTTTAGGCTTTTCTTAAAAATTGTGACCATTTAATCTTATTCGGCCTGTTCCTTTCAACATTATAGCTTACATTTCCCCATCATTACAAGTCCTTCATAATTACTAGTGCTTTTTAATGGTTTTGAGGTATTTATTCAAACTTACTAGTAAGAAAAAAACAAGTGATCCATTTCACTGTGAGCAAGAGACTTACTTGAACAGAAGCTTCTCTGAAGAAGACAGCACAGGGCCTACAGACACATGAAAAAATGCTCATCATCTTTAATCATCAGAGAAATGCAAATAAAAACCACTTTGAGATATCATCTAACTCTAGTAAGAGTGGCTCACATAACAAAATCCCAAAACTACAGATGTTGGCGTGGATGTGAAGAAAAGGAAACACTTCTGCACTGCTGGTGGGAATACAAGCTATTTACTTAACCTTTCCCCATTTTGAAAGTTTGGATTAGTTCACCCTCCTGCTGTTATAAATACTGCCATGAGAACCATTTCATGGTGTAGAGACTAACAAAAGTAACTTGAAATTCTGGTATGTGTCAGGCCATGGGCTAGGTCCTATGAGGAATATACATGGTCTCAGGTGTCGGGAATTCACAGTGTCGTTTGGAAAATAAAAACTTAGTCCTAGGTCAATACTGAGCTCTTTCATTTTGTCTTCTTGAGTTAGTATGGTGAAAGTGTACATTATATTGCTAAACTGGGGGGAGGGGGGATGAAAGAACCAAGAGGGAATGTGTATTTATTTTATCATTTTATTTTATTTCATTTCATTTTATTTTTGAGACAGAGTCTTGCTCTATGCCCTGGTGTCATAGCTCACAGCAACCTCAAACTCTGGGGCTTGAGTGACCCTCTTGCCTCAGCCTCCCAAGTACTGGGACTACTACAATACTGGCTAGCTTTTCTTTTTTTGATAGACTAGGACTCACTCTTTGTCAGGCTGGTCTTGAACTGAGCTCAAGCAATCCACCCACCTCACCTTCTCAGAGTGCTAGGTGTGAACCACCATGCCCAGCAACTTAAAAGTCATTTTATGGTAAGTTAGCAAGATAATCATAAGATGTCTGAGTGATTTGTAAGATGTAATACCTCAGCTGTCTATGATTGTTTGGGAAACTAAACCTTTTCTCTATCAAAGAATAAGATTTTTGCCTTTTAAAATTTTCTAATTATCAGTTTGGCTAAGTGAAGAACTTACCTTATAATAAACTGAGATTTTTTTTTTTTTTTATTGTTGGGGATTCACTGTGGGTACATAGAATTAGGTTACACTGATTGCATTTGTTTGATAAAGTCCCTCTAGTAATTGTGTCCCACCCCTAGGAGGTGTGCCATACACTGTGACCCCCCTCTTTCCTCCCCCCCCAGTCCTGCATTTC
>CAUYRH010080213.1:0-12511 GCA_963574655.1 Perodicticus potto | reverse complement strand
TAGCCCGTTGAGCCACAGGCGCCGAGCCTCCATTGATTTATTTTTAATTGATATGCAGGGATATGTGCGGGGATATGTGTAATGCTTTGATACCTGTATACATTGTAGAATGCTCAAATCAGTATGACTGGGATATCTATCACCACATTTATTTTTTCTTTGTTGGCAACATTACAATTCTTATCTTCTTGATATCTTGAAATATACAGTAAATTATTTTTAGCTATAATTTTTCTACCATACTATTGAACACTAGAATTTATTCCTTCTACCTACCTGTATTTTTATACCCCTTAATCAACTTCTCTTCTGTTGGCTTATTTTTAAACCTAGGAAAACTTTCAGAAGAGTTAGAAGAACTTTCAGGAAAACTACCTTGGTGATCAGGTCTTCCCTTTAATCCACAGAGTGGTCTGAGTCACTTCCTGAGCATTGGCTACAAACATTAACAAAGGTAGTTCTTTCAGTTCTTCCAATGTTGTATATGTGTGAAGCATTGTGTTCTAGGGAACTGAAGTTCACCACATCTTTACAGTTAAAAGGTACCCTATTATACAAATAATTCAAGTACTGCTGTTATTATCATTAATTTTATTTTTTTTTTTTAAGAGACAGGGTCTTACTCTGTTGACCAGGCTGGAATGCACTGGCACAATCATAGCTCACTATAGCCCTGACTCCTGGGCTCAAGAAATCCTAATGCCTCAGCCTCTCAAGTAGCTAGGACTATAGGTGTATGACACTATGCCCAGCTAATTTTTTTTTCTTTTTCTTTTTTGAGACAGAGTTTCACTCTGTCTCATATACCTGGCTAGTTTTAGTAGAGAAGGGGTCTCACTCTTGCTCAGGCTACTCTTGAATTCCTGAGCTCAAGCAGTCTACCCACTTCAGCCTCCTAGAGGACTGAGATTACAGGCATGAGCCACTGTGCCCAGTTGCCAGCTAATTTTTAAATTTTTTTTTTTTTTTTTTTGGTAGAGACAGAGTCTCACTATGTTGCTCAAGCTGGTCTCAAACTCCTGGCCTCAAGCAGTCCTCCTCACTTGGCCTCCCAAAATGCTGGGAGTACAGAGGTGAACTACTACACTGGCTTGTACAGAATCTTAAGGGTTGAGTTAAATATCCTTTTCCTTACATAAATCATTTGAGCTCTGCTTTGAAAGTCATAAAAGATAAAGGGTGGCTAGACAGCAAATAAAAATATAGGACATCCAGTTAAATTCCAATTTCAGATAAATAACTAATTTTCCTATAAAAGTATTTAGAACATAATTTTTAGTGAGAAAGTACTTGATATATACTTAGATTTAAAAAATTGCCTGGGCGCAATGCCTCAAGGCTATAATCACAGTATGGGGAGGCCAAGGTAGGATTGCTTAAGTCCAGGAGTTGGAGGCTACAGTGAACTATGATAGGGCCACTGCACTTAGTCTGGATAAGAGAGAGAAACTCAGTCTCTCAAAAAAAAGAAAGTTCTGGCCCTTTTCCCCAGAAAAATGTCTACCAGCATGTGCACATGACATGTGGCATTCATTTAGCATAGGGGTGGGGTAAGTAGTGTCTGTCTGTAGCCTACTTCCATCCAGGGCAACAGTATGTGTTTTCTGCCTCTGTGTTAGCATTTTTTAGCAATTTTTAAAAATCTAGTCTGGAATCCAAATATATATATATATATATAGAGAGAGAGAGAGAGAGAGAGAGAGAGAGAGAGAGAGAGACAGAGCCTCAAGTTGTCACCCTGGGTAGAGTACTGTGGCATCACAGCTCACAGCAACCTCAAACTTGTAGGCTTAAGCGATCCTCTTGCCTCAGCCTCCCAAGTAGCTGGGACCACAGGCACCCACCACAACGCCCGGCTATTTTTTGTTTGTAGTTGTCATTGTTGTTTGTCAGGCCTGGGCTGGATTTGAGCCCGCTAGCTCTGGTGTGCGCGGCTGGCGCCTTAGCCGCTTGAGCCATAGGCGCTGAGCCAATAAAATATTTTTTAATCAAGATATGTAGGGCAGCACCTGTGGCTCAGGGAGTAGGGCGCCAGCCCCATATACTGAGGGTGGCGCGTTTGAACCTGGCCCCTGCCAAACTGCAACAAAAAAATAGCTGGATGTTGGGTGGGCACCTGTAGTCCCAGCTACTCGGGAGGCTGAGGCAAGAAAATCGCTTGAGAAGAGAAGACCAAGAGCTGGGGGTTGTTGTGAGCTGTGATGCCACAGCACTCTATTGAGGGCGACAATGTGAGACTGTCTAAAAAAAAAAAAAAAAAGATATGTACATTGTTTTTTAGATACAATGCCCTTGCTTATTTAATAGACTACAGTGAGTGTAATCATATCTTTTACATACACCAGGAAACCAAAAAGTTTGTGATATCATAATAATTGCTTTATTGTAACATTTGCTATATTGCAGTGGTTTAGAGCCAAGTGTACTGTATCTCTGAGGCATCTTGGCAGGTTGTGGTTTTTGTTTTTATTTTGGTTTTTTTTTTTTTGTAGTTTTTGGCTGGGTCTGGGTCTGAACCCACCACCTCTGATAATATGGGGCCGTCGCCCTACTCCTTTGAGCCACAGACACTGCTCTATTTTGTTTTGTTTTTTTAGATAGAGTCGCACTCTGTCCCCCAGGTTAGAGTACAGGGACATCATCATAGCTCACTGCAGCCTTGAAACCCTGGGCTCAAACAATTCTCCTGCCTCAGCCTCCCAAATAGCTGAGACTACAGGCATGTGCTACTATGCCCAGCTAATTTTTTTACTTTTTGTAGAGGCAGTCTCCCTCTTGCTCAGGCTGGTCTCAAACTCGTAGCCTCAAGTGACCGTCTTGCCTCAGCCTCCCAGAGTGCTAGGATTACAGGTGTGAGCCACTGCACCTGACCACAAGTTGTGTTTTGACAGCTCTCTGTCAGAGAGCTGAAAGCCCTTGGTAAAGGAGGATCCCCACTGTGGGGTAGGGCTTGAGAGCAGGGCTTAGGGGACGAGTGGTGGCAGGAGAGTGGGGCCTTTGGAATCAGATCTGCACTTTGAATTTGGCTCAGGTACTTACCAGCGAGGTGATCTTGATCAGTGACCATATCTGTGAGGACTTTTAATTTCTTCTACTTCCTGAGGGGCATGACAGTAACCAACTCACAGCGTTTCTATGAGGATTAAATGAGAATATAATACAAGCACTGAGCAGAGTGCTGAACGTGTGGCCAGGGCAGGAGAAGTGCTGGCTGTTGTGTTTAAGTATAATGTCTTTCATATAAGACCTGGTATTGAATTCAGTAAGTGGTACCAAGTGTCTAGTTATTTTCATTGTCATCTTTGGGCTTAAAGGGAAGGCTATGGATAGGCTGCAAAGAGCAGTATGATCTTTAGCTAGGTAGGAGCCATTGAATGCACAATACCATCAGCTATTCTTATAAGTTGTTTTTATTTTCTCTCTAGAATGGCTTTAGCAAGAAAAGCCGGCCATCCAGTGTACGATATATTTGGTGATTTCAGTGATATTTCCTTAGATGATTCAAAGATGGAAGAAATCAGAAACTTGAAAATTGATAGAAGTCTTACCAAAATAGCACCTGGTCATGTTAGATTTCTAAAAAGAAACCAAAATATGGGTGAAAAACACTTACTCCTGAATGAGAACACTCTCTTGGGGAGTGCGCTCGCCTCAGGTAGACCCTCCACCACTGCCTCGAAGGTCAGAGCAAATGCCGCGCTCATGAAGCTGGCCCAGATAGAGACCAAAATCATGAGTCGGAAGGTACAGATTAATTTGTCTGACACTGACTCTGAGTCAAAGACCACTAATGCCAGTCTTCCAAAGACAGCAGATGAAATGCCCCCAAAGAGAACAGTTGAACTTTCTTCACAGAATGCAGGCAAAACTTCCCAGAAACAAGCCAGTGAACTTCCTGTGGCCAAGAGTAATGCACAGAACTTGAAGATCAGTAGGTTTTTAAAGAAGAAAGAACCACCTGTTGAAAATATATCCCATGAAATACCTATTGGAAAACAGAGGACACCTGAAACACCCAAACACAAAGAGCCTTCTAGAAAATTTGATTTTCCAGACAGTGATGAAGGGGATATGAAAGCATTGCTGGGAAGCTTGATGGAATCTTGTAGAGCTGAAAAAACATCTATAAATCAAGGCTTCACCAGTACTCAAGTAAGCAAGAAAGAACAAATAAAACTATCCTCGGTAAGGTTTTAATTGGTTAATTTTTAACAAAGCCATAGCATTACTGCTAACATGAGGGACTGTCTTGGACACATTAGGAGGTTTCATAATATATGTAACTTGTAACTGTATACGCCACAGGACAACATTGTGGGTAGTTGATTGCACACCATTAGTGATCTGTGTCTGCGTATCAGAGGTACAGTGGAAAGGTGGTGTTTCTTTTTTTTTTTTTTTTTTTTTAGACAGAGCCTCAAGCTGTCACCCAGGATAGAGTGCTGTTGCATCACAGCTCACAGCAACCTCCAATTCCTGGGCTCAAGCGAGTCTCCTGCCTCTGCCTCCCAAGTAGCTGGGACTACAGGTGCCCGCCACAATGCCCAGCCATGTTTTGGTTACAGCCGTCATCATTGTTGTTTGGCGGGCCCGGGCTGGATTCGAACCTGCCAGCTCAGGTGTACGTTGAGCCACAGGTGCCAAGCCGTTTCTTTTTTAAAAAAAAAAATTAAGGTGAAATTTATATAACAAATTAACCTCTTCAAAGTGCACAATTCAGTAGCATTTAGTAACACTCATAATGTTGTGCAACCAACACTTCTATTTAGTTTCGGAACATTTCCATCATCCCAGAAGGAGAGCCTGTCCCTGTTAGCAGTTGTCAGGGTCACACCACAAGAGCAGCGTCCTCTGAGATCTGTGGAAACCGGTGTCAATCGACAGAAGAAATATAAAGTTAGGAGTCATGACAAAGAAAGACAAGAGACATAGAGTAGAATTAAAAGTGGAGATCAGGGGTCAATTGCCCATCATGGGATTTCGGCAACGGCCCAGAGTGTTTGTTCCATTCTGATTTTATGGAAGTCTATTTGCCCAGAGGGTAAGATGAGGGAAGGAACAAAGACGTCAGCAGTTTCTCAGATTGATCATATCAGCTCCTATTGCTGTTATTATTAACCTTAAAGATAGCCTGAAATCTGAAATAATCTGAAATCTGAGCCTTGTATTGGGAGAGCCTCCTGTTTGAGGTCACACACACAGATTTCTAGGGAGGTGTTAAGCTCCGCTAGTTCTCTGTGGAGTAAAATGCTACCAGCGTTAATCTCCTCAGTGATCGGTGGGAGGGAGGCATTTTCCTTCCATCACCACCACAGAGGATTTTCCTCTGCAATAAGGGATATAAGCTCTTCTGCCTATATCTCAGAGCTGGAGCTACTTACTCCCTTGGTCTCTGCCCCAGACAAATGCAAATCTCCACATTGGGTATCTGCTTTGCCTGTTTAATGGGAAGGAAATGCCCCAGAAGATGTATCTTTTCTTAGGACTTGTCATATCCTCTTCTGTGGCCATTATTCTCCTCAGAGTGCTCACAGACCCAGCAGATACAGTAGTTTGTAAGCTGTATCCCCCAACAGGCTAGAATTTCAGAAAAGGCAAGAAGCTCGCTAGCAATGGCTAGCTTAAATGTAAACTAGCTGACTTTGTTCTGACTCACTCAACTTACTTTTTTGTTTTCCTCTTTTTCTGGGGGTGCTTTCCTTTGCCAAGAATGGGGTCTTTGGTCCGCATTCTCCCAGCAAGAAGTCGCTCCTCATTCCTCTTCCCTCACCCACTGGAAACCACAACCTGCCTTATATTCCTATGGATTTGCCTGTTCTGGACATTTCTATAAATGGAATCATACAGGATGTGACTTGGCTTTTATGTCTGATATCTTTCACTCACCACCATGTTTTTGAAGTTCATCCATGTTGTTGGAGGTGTCAATGGTTTTTTTCTTTTCATAGCTGAGTAATATTTCTTTGTGTGAAGGACCACATTTTGTTCACCCATTTCTTAGCTGATGGATATTTGAGTTGTTTCCTCCTTTTGGTTGTGACTAGTGCTGTTATGAACATTTATGGGAATCTTTCATGATACCACTTACCAGTGGTGCTGACTTCTATGAACATTTGTGTCTAAGTACATATTTGAGTCCCTATTTTCAGGTCTTTTGGGTGTATTACTAGAAGTGGAATTGCTAGGTCATATGCTGATTCTATGTTTAACTTGATGGGAGACCACCAAACTTTTCCACAGTGACTGTGCCATCTTACATTTCCCCCTGCAATACATAAGGGTTCCGGCCATGCACAGTAGCTCATGCCTGTAATCCTAGCACTCTGGGAGGCCGAGGAGGGTGGATTGCATGAACTCATGAGTTTGAGACCAGCCTGAGCAAAAGCGAGACCCCTCCCTTCCAATCCCTCACCCCCCAACTCCTGCCATCTCCACCAAAACTAGAAAAACTGAGGCAAAAGGATCACTTGAGCTTGAGTTGGAGGTTGCTGTGAGCTATGATGCCATAGCACTCTACCCAGGGCAACAGCTTGAGACTCTCAAAAAAAAAAACAAAATGAGGGAGGGTTCCGATTTTGAGACTTCTCAAAAAAAAAAAAAATGAGGGAGGGTTCCGATTTCTTCACAATCTCACCAGCACAACTGTCCTTCCCTTCCCTTCTCTTGCCTTGCCTTTTGGCTTTTTTGCCTTTCCTTTTTTTTTTTTTTTTTCTTTGAGACAGATTCTCAAGCTGTCACCCTGGGTAGAATGCTGTGGCATCATAGCACATAACAATCTCCAACGCTTGGGCTCAAGCAGTCCTCTTGCCTCAGTTTTTCTTGTTTTTTGTTTGTTTTTTTTTTTGGAAGTTTTTGGCCGGGGATGGGTTTGAACCAGCCACCTCCGGCATATGGGGCTGGCGCCCTACTCCTTTGAGCCACAGGCGCTGCCCTTGCCTCAGTTTTTCTATGTTTAATAGAGATGGGGTCTCGCTTTTGCTCAGGCTGGTCTCAAACTTGTAAGCTCAAGCTGTCCACCCGCCTTGGCTCCCCAGAGTGCTAGGAGGGCTTTTTGGGGGCTGGGCACAGTGGCTCACACCTATAATCCTAGTACTCTGGGAAGCCGAGGTGGATGGATTGCCTGAGCTTGGGAGTTTGAAACCAGCCTGAGCAAGAGTGAGACCCCCGTCTCTAAAAATAGCCAGGTGTTGTGTTGGGCACCTGTAGTCCCAGCTACTCAGAAGGCTGAGGCAAGAGAACTGCTTGAGACCAAGAGTTGGAGGTTGCCGTCAGCTATGACACCCTGGGGGGGCAGGGCGGAAGACGGCTTTTTTTATTTTTGAGATAGTCTTGCTCTATCACCCTGGGTAGTAGAGTTCAATGGCCCCATCACAGCTCACAGCAACCTCAAACTTCTGGGCTCATGCCATCCGTCTGCCTCAGCCTCCTGAGTAGCTGAGATACAGGCATGAGCCATGACACCTGGCTAAATTTTCTTTTAGTAAAGATGGGGTATGGTTCTTTTTTTTTTTTTTAATTTATTGTTGGGGATTTATTGAGGGTACAAGAAACCAGGTTACACTGATTGCATTTGTTAGGTAAAGACCCTCTTGGGGTATGATTCTTGCTCAGGCTGGCTTGAACTCCTGAGCTCAAGTGATCCTCTCACCTTGGCCTCCCAGAGTGCTAGGATTACAGATGTGAGCCAGCATGCCCAATCAGAAGGCTGTTTTAGGGAAAAAAAAATCTGTGTATTCATTTTGCTTGTCATATAGGTCCTGGTTGTCATAGATTATGTACTCTTATGGCTGGAAGGGCCTTAATTTAGAAAATGTACAATTAGCAATAAAATTAGAAAGCAAAGTGATATTTCTGGTTATTTGTTTCCTGTTTGTAGAAACCTTAGCATTATCTTATCTTAATATTATACCTTGGCTTCTGTAAATGAGAGAAATGAGAAGGGGGATACAGAAAAGTAAAAATCTGATCATTGCAGTCTTGGTCTCCTGCTCTCCACTAGCTGCATTATTTGTTGAAGTAGTAAGGTCTCAGTTCTCATAAGTTTGGTGATTTCATGTCTTTTTTTTTTTTTATACATATATATATATCAGATCCTGACTCAACCAAGAGGCCATTCTCTACCTGGTACGGAACTTTCCAGCTTAAAGCCTTCTCGAACATTGTGCCTGCCAACCTCACAGGCCCCAGATGGGACCCTTTTCAACATTCGCCCAAGATCTCACTCCCCGGAGACCCGCGTTTTCAGTGACACAGCCTCCCCCATGCTGTCACTTTCTGCCGCTGATGCCTTTTCAAAATCAGTGTCTTCAAAGATGGAGCATGTCAAGCTTGTGTCCTCCCTTGGAAGGAGTGAGGCTAGGTCTCAGGATGAGTCCATCTCAGAAGGTGCTGATGACAGCCTGAACGGTAATCTACATCCTAGTCCAGACATGAAGGCCGAGGCCACCTTTAGGGCTTGGAAGTAACCAGAAATTTCCACAGACAGTGACAATTAATCCCTCAACTTTCTAACCTTTCCTGGTTAAGGAGCTGAGATTTTTATTCCATCTTTAAAATCTTTTTCCAGAGTCTTAGTTTAGGCTGCTTTAACAGAGTCCTAGGAAGAGGGTGGCTGGAACATTAGAAATTTATTTCTCACAGTTTTAGAAGCTGGAAGTGCAAGATCTGGGTGCCAGCAGCGTAGGGCACTTGGTGAGGACTTTCTTCTTGATTTACAGACAGCTATGTTTTCTCCATGTCCTCACGTGGTGAAGAGAGTGAAAACTATCTCCTCATTCGCTTATAAAGGGACCAATCCCATCTAAGGGTGTCCTCATCCAAGCCCAGTTAGGAGATTTGGTGAGGACACAATACTTTAGTCCATACCGTCCAGTAACCTTGACCAATTATGGAGCAATAAAGGAAATTTTTCTAGAGCCATATACAACAAAAAGGCAGCCTAATTTTCCTTTTTTGTGAAAGAGAGAATTGCCTCATTTTTCAATTCAGAAAAGGAAACAAATCTCCAACCCATTAAAAGTAAACATATCTATTGTTTTGATGTTATTTTTATCTTAATATTATATTTATTTACAAGAGAAACGGGAGAAATAAAAGGGGTTTGAAACAGTTCCTTCCCCCCCCCCCCAGATGCTTTAGCACCAAATCAAAGTGAAATAGTTGTTTCCTGAGTGCCGAATGTGTGGTCATAGGTGCCAGGCAGCATGTTGTCAGGAATAGGACAACAAGCAGACGTGCTCCCTGCCCACCAGGCTCTGAGATGGCCCTAACCCGGGAGTCACTCAGAGACTGATGCTTGTGTCCCTAATAGGTCTGCCAGGGTGGGAGGGTGAAGTATGGCCCACATGGCATGGCCTAGGCTGTGGCTGTGACAGAGCCCCTTGAAGCCCCTTTAGTGTTTACCTTCTGCCAGATGCTATTTGGGGACTCTGCTTCTTGGTTAGTTAGCAGCATGTTGTGTATATGAGGAACCAGGCCTGAGAGTCTAATGAGTGGGTGTTCTCCCACGTCACCTCCTTCCATATGTGGGTGAGAAAGCAGAACCCAGGACCAGCATCAGGATGTCCTGGCTCTCCCTTTTACTAGCTGTACAATCTTGGCCTCTCAGTGCCTCAGTCTCCACCTCTGTGAAATAGGGATAGTAGTAGAAGGAGCCTTCCAGGGCTGTTCTGTGGGGTCAGTGGGACAGTAGATGATGAAGCACCCAGAAAGGACAGCCTGGCATCGGAGGCCACACTCACCTGACCTTTCCAGAGCAAGTGGGCAGCTCAGTCTTCTCCCTCCCTTCCCTATTCCTCTTTCCCAGAGGGGCTTTGCTCTAGCCTGTTCCCAGACGATCTCACATCTAGTCTTCTGCAGGAAATTGTTTCCTTCAACCCACTGACTGCTCTATGCCCTCCAGGGAACCCTTTAACAACTTGAGCCACCCTCTAGGTGTCTGCATATTGGATTATGCCCCTGCTTGGGTTGCAAGACCTTTTAGGGGGAGGCATTCCCCAACACAAACACACACGCGTGCACACACAGCTCCTGCACATTGAAGGCTGATCTGAATCAGGTAAAGAGAGTTCCTGTTGGGAGTTACTACAGACATAATCACTGCTCCTTGGCCACTCAGCTTAAACCTGTTGAGCACCAGGCTCTGAAGAGGACTCCATACTCCTAAGTCTCAGCACACACTTAGGCTCAGATTGGCTAATCAGCCAAAATGGTCGTCAAGTTTCTGCTATGCCTTTAACTTGTTGTAAATAAGAACTTAGGCTGCTTTGGGGCCACATCTCATGTTCCTTAGCTGGCTGGGTGCCCCTCCAACTCCTCACACCACATGTGTACTTGTCACCAACTTCCTTGTATTGTAATCATCAGCTTTTCTGTCTAGACCAGCCCTGTTGTCTGTTTTATAAACAAAGTTTTATGACGGCCAAGTTGAATAGTTGCAACAGTCTACTCTGAAAAGCTGGAAATAATTCCCATCCAGCCTTTGGGATAAACCCTATGTCTGAGTTTATCTTTCTAAACATTTATGGAAGAAATAAAGGAGTAAACATTATCATACTAATTTTTTAATTACAGAGTTTAGAGAAAATATTTTATCCCTCGATGATCTGTCCCCATATGTAAATGAGAACTCAGACTTGGAACAGGAGGTAAGTACAATCAAGTCATTTTTGATTGTAGACTGTTACATAGAGAGGATTGCAACTTCAGTATTTCATTTAGTACAGTGGTTCTCAATTCTGCCCCCAGGGACGTTAGCAATGTTTGGAGCCATTGTGGCTGTCAGGATTGGGGGTTCCAGTGATATCTCCAGCAGGTAAAGGCCAGGAACGCTGCTTAGTGTTCAGTAATGTACAAAGCAACCCCCAATGCAAAGAATATTCTGGCCCCAGATGTCATAAGTGCAGCAGATGAGAGATCCTGATTTAGGTGATCACAGATTAAAGTGCCTTCATTTAGCAGATGATTAAAGTACATTCCCCCTAGAGCACTCACAAGAATATCTGCACTAAGGCAGTGGTTCACCAATTGTTCCCATTCGAGCACACCATTGCTATTTTTGCCTTACTCACCTGCACTAGCAAATGCACATCTTAGTAATACGTGGTGCTAGGACTTTAAATCTCACCCACATGCCACGTAAACATGCTCCACGCCATTAGGACCACGTGCACCACACTAAGAACCTCTGTGCTGAAGTGAATATTCCACTTGCCCAAACGCAAGGCCTAGTCACAAGTCCCCTGCTTCTGGGAATGTGGTGGTTTTGGCATGTTGATCTTCTCAAAACAGTTTCCTGTCACCAATGCTATCCTTCATTTTAGAAAGAAAGTGATCAGAGGGAAAACCTGTCCAGCAAAAGCTTGAGAGCTAATGCATCTGCCGGGCAGAACACACCAAGATGTGCCCATGTGAGGAGCCTGGCATCTCAGGGAAAGGCTACCTCTGCAGATGGGAACAAAGGTCTCCCCACTGAAAGTGACATCTCAGAGCACTTCAGTGCTGGTTCAGCCTCCAGTGCCTGGCAGGACAGCACTTCCAGCATGAACTTAGCATTTGAAGCATCCACAGTGAGCACAGTGAACTCAGCTTACTCTGAAGATTTTGAAAACTCTCCAAGTCTGACAACATCTGAGCCAACGACCCATTCCAAGGACAGAACACTGGACTCTTTGTCTGAGTGCTCTTCAAGTCTGAAGACAGATCTTGTCCCCAAAACACCCAAGTCTCAGAAAAAGTGGAGCAGGGATATGACAAGAGTCCTTGTGAAGGAAACAGCTGTGCAGACTCTGGATCCAGGCTTTGCCTACCAGTGGACCAAGGGTAAGTGTAGCAGCTGTGGAGGCCAGGGCAAGTGGGATAGGCACTCTGTGTGCAGCCCATGCAAACTGGAAAAGATATGGAAGGGGCTAGGTCCATGCAGTCTGTCATTAATTAGCTGGGAGGCTCAGCTCCCAGTTTCTTCTTCCACGGATAAGAGGCAGCAAGCTCTAAAGTGTTCAGAAGTTTCAGAGGCAAAGACTAAGACAGTGAGTGGTGTGATGCTACCACTAGGGGTCCTTGTCAAAGTCTAGAGATACTGTTGGTTGCACCACTAAGGGTTGGGGTGCTCTGGCATTTGCTGGGTAGAGGTCAGAGATGCTGCTGTGTACCCTACAATGCACAGGGTATATACTAACTATACCCATGATGACACTACTATACTAGAGAATGATTCTGCTCCAAGTGGGTGCCAAAATGGGGAAACTTTGGAGGAGAGAAAACAAGAGATGCCATGTGTGAGTCTGGCAACTTGTCACATGGCACTGGGGTTGGCACCGAAAGAGACACCAATGAGTGTGAGCCCATGGAGGAAATAGCTTCTTTTTTTTTTTTTTCCTAAAAACAGAAGTTTTTATTGCTTTTGGTCCAAAGTTGATAATTCACATTATCTCATGGCCCAGAGGCCCAGCTGGGGATCCCTGGGCAGTACTGACAGGCAAGAGACAAAGTAGTACAGTGGGTCAGGCCCAAG